>JASDQU011179540.1:6297-26228 GCA_032191745.1 Picea mariana | reverse complement strand
GGCTCTAGCGAAGCAATTGAATACACGCCCTGGTCATTTGCCCTGAATTTCGCTGCGCGCGAAACCCAATCCTTTATCAAACATGGCATGGTTTTGTCATATTCCGTGCACTCCTTATTTTTGAATTCCTCCAGGAATTCAGCATCATATGTGTATTTAGAAGTTGTTGGGAGCTTGTACATGGTTTGGATATGCTCTGGTCTAAAAGTTCCGACCGTGGTCTGTTGGTCGCTTATGATAGTTCTGGTGGGTAGGTCTATGTGATCTAATGCCCATCGGATCATGTCGTAGTAGGGGAGCAACCGTGGTCTGGTTGCAACTCGGTGCATACCAGACTGAACAACTGTCTTGTATTTAGTGTTCAGGTCATCTTTTACAATATCATTGTCATTGTCATCGAAGTCTGAATAGTTCACCAACTCAGATTGCAGAATATCTGAAATAAATGACCAGCTGGGTACTGAGCCGCCAGTCCGAGGTGAAGTATCTGAGACGTTGTCTGAACCCTACGCTGCAACCTCAACATTCACTTTCACTGCTCTCCTGGGAGCCATGTTTGAAACTTGTGTTTTCGCTCTTCTGCGATAGACCTATGTATACATGCAGAGATTAGTTTGCTCGGAGAAAGGTGAGCTCTATGCGGCTACGAGAAATGTTTAACATAGAATGAAACTCTCGTATATACTTGAAAACCCTGTACTATTTGACATAAGTCTGTCAAATCGCAAATAGAAACAAATTTATTGCATAAATATGATCTTATTTATTCACGGATTTACCCTAATTTTTCATTAATGTCATCAATTCGGCGGCTTGACAGGCGGTCGGGTTATGGAGAGCAAGTAGCTACCTCATGAAGTGTGCAAACCTCGATGTGCGGGACGTATCTCATTTAAATTTAAAAAATTCAAATCTTAAACCATTTTCTCGCTGTTCGTCGCATCGTGAATTTCTTTTTAACATTTTGACTCTTCAACTCGCGAGACTGCGAGTGCCAATTTTAGATTAATTAACAGTAACTGTGATTTGGCACATCCTTAATCATATAATTAATTTATTCCACATGTCGCGACTCGAAACTTTAAAGACAGATTTTTGGGAGAATGATCTGCCGAGTTGCGATATCGCGATGTGGCAATAATTAAGGCTCAAATTAATTTGAAGAAAATCTTAGATTAGGCTACTAATTAATCTTTCTATAATCATGTCGCAACCTCGTGAGTCGGGGTTTTAGGAGCTTTAACTCTAAGAAATAAAGTTCCGAGTGGCGAGGTGCCGAGAACCAGATTTAACCTTGGTTAGTTTTTTTACCTTTAATCTCT
This sequence comes from Picea mariana, assembly GCA_032191745.1. Classification (NCBI taxonomy): domain Eukaryota; kingdom Viridiplantae; phylum Streptophyta; class Pinopsida; order Pinales; family Pinaceae; genus Picea; species Picea mariana. Next base: position 24,906 of record JASDQU011179540.1, on the reverse strand, counting down.
GACCGAGGTCATCACAAAGTTATCGTGTTCTCGGCTATCGGGGCTGTAAGAACAAAAAATTGGGTTTGATGAATGCCGAAGCACGAAATCCCGATGACGTCTAATCATGGGTTAAAGGTTTTACCCTAGTCAATGCCTTGGGCGAAAATTAAAAACGAGTTCGCAGCTTCACGATTCGGGACTTGTGAATTCAAAGATCAAAATATCCGACTTGCGAGACCCCAAAATAAAACAAAAGAGCGAATATACCTGCGAGAATGGATCTGTTTTGAAAGTAGGAAAAATATTTCTATTCAGGCGACAAGATTTCAGAGTTTTAAGATCTCAGAACGAAAAAGGAAGTCAAGTTAGATTCCAAGTTTCAGAATTTGAAAATTTTTTGGAAGGTAAAAAACAAGGGCGGCTCCAACATAGGCTCCAACTAGGGATCCCGCTTCCCTGTGAGGTGGGAAGAACAGTAGACCAGGTGCCAATATTGGGTAAATGGAGTCACAGGCTAAAATCAACAGAAGAAATCAAGGAAAAAGATAGGAGGGGAGTGAAATCTTCGCTTTGTATCTCGGAAATTTTTTCGAACTCTGATACTCTTTCCAAACACAGCTGCAGTCACTTTCACAACTTTCCCTATCTCACTACTAACTTTGGGGATGCTTTAAGTCAGTCACAACGACCCTAGGATATTCAACAGATCTTATGATTCTCAACTTGCATTAAAAGATTGTTATTATACAATTTCAAAAAGGGAAGTCCCATCGGAATTTGAGAAAATGATCAGGCTTTCAGAAAGTGTTGGTTACCGGAGTAGATTGATATTTATGTGTAACAGCCTTACAGATCTCTCAGACATTGCTTCACTACCAGTGAGCCTGTTCAGTACCCCGGTGAAGTTGTCTGNGTTTAAACGCTAAGACGAGGGCAATCATTTCTGAATTTCCTTTCATCATCTTAATGGACTAGGTGGGGGCAATCATTTCTGAATTTCCTTTCACCACCTGTCTTAGTATTTACTTTTAAAACACGAATATGGGAGCAATCAATTTATATCAGGGTTGAGATCTGTGTAATATTTTTTATCAGAGGCATGTCCACTTATTTTGATTACTCGGTATCAACCTTTCTTTGACCCTCACAAGACCTTTCGTTCTTAGGGAGACAGGGGAAAATGATAAAATTTTAAGGAACATCCTGTTCAAGCAAGCTTTGATTTTTTTGACGCTGTTGAAAAACCTAGGAAAGTTAGGATCGCTATAAATGTTCCTTAGCTTAGAAAAAGATCAAGTAGTTATGAAGACCAGCTTTCTTATTAAGATCTTCTTCGGAATCGCTGAGGTTTGAAATGAAAAACCTTTATCCCTTCCCAAAGACTCGGGAAGATAGTGACTTACTAAAAGTTAGGCCCAAATATAGACAGAAAACAAGGCAGCAATTCAATGGCTTAATATACAAAAGGTCACAACAGTTTGGGACTGGTTTTCGAATATATTTGGGAACAAAAATTATGACTGACTATTTTTGGGTTTAATATATTCATTCAAATTTAGTTTGAAGATTATGAAGCCAAAAATAATCCTGTTATCTAACCTTTTATATTGCAATTTGAACAATATTACCTTAGATTGCTAAAACAGCCTTTCATGACCTGTGTATTGAGAAAACTTACCTCTGTCTTTTCTTTTCAATTTCTTTGTGGACTATGAATTATCTTATGTATCACCTGTTTTATGTCGTTCTATTTCCAACACCGACCTGCATATTATTTTTTCTGCTAGTTTCGTCTAAGGCTGGAATCCTGCAAAAACAAATACAAATCTGATTGAAAAATGTGTTGAAAATTTTAGGAACGAAAAATAAAAATTAAACGTAAATGTTTGAACGAAAAAATATAAATATGTACAAAACACTCATACTAAAATTTATTTATTTACAAATATATATATAATTTTTTATTTTATTTTATTTCTTTTTTATCCGACGACTGTCACGTCATGTAGTGCTTTAAATATCGCCCGTTGACAGGGGCGCTGAGAACTTCTCCAACAATATTTTCCAGAAGAAAGGAATTTTTTCCTTTTGGAGCCGAGACCCTGAATGGTCCATACCAAAGGTGGTCAAATTTTCCATGCTTCGCGGCTTCTTCTCTTCTCGTATCCCATCTTAACACAAAGTCACCTGGGAGGAACTCTCTGTCCTTTGCCTTGAGATCGAACAATGCTTTCATAATGTCCTGGTATTTCTGCATTTTCTCATCAACCTCCACTCTGAGCTATTGAACCTCAATCAGCTGGTTAATTCTCCTAGTTACATGATTGGGCTCTTCGTTCTGATCCTTCCATAATTTCATCACTGACAACGCTAAGTTTATAGGCAGAACCGCCTCGGTCCCATATACCATCTGAAACGGCGAAATGCCGATAGACCTTTTAGTGCTGATGCGGTTTGCCCACAATGCGTACTTCAAATGTACATGCCTGGACCTCTTGTTTTCATTCAGTACTTTTTTTATTACGTTTACCAGGCTTTTGTTAGATGATTCAGCCAACCCATTTCCCTGAGGGTAATAAGTAGTGGAATGGCCGAGAACGATACTGTACTTCTGGAAGAAGTCGATCATATCCATGGACTTGAAGGCCTGGGCGTTTTCGGTTACAATATTTTGGGGACACCCGAATCTTGACAAGATGTTATCTTCCAAGAAGTCGATCACCACCCACTGTTGCCCTTTTGGTTGGAATTGCTTCCACCCACTTTGTAAAATAATCTGTGGCGGTTAAGATCCACTTATGCTGAGAACTGGAATGGGGATTGATCTCCCCTATGAAGTCTAATCCCCATTGTTGAAATGGGGCTTCAGTTTTGACTGGAACGAGTGGTAGTGCAGGGAGTTTCTGCTTACCAGCGAATATTTGACACGAGTAACAGGCACGTACCTTGGCATTGACGTCCGAAAATAATTTCGACCAATAGTATCCGGCCCTCAGGATCTTGTAGGCTGTGGCTCTCCATGCATGGTGTCCTCCACAGATTCCTTCATGAAATTCTTCTATAACCTGTGGAGTTTCCGACTCAACCAGACAGACTAGTAAGAACCCAAGTAGATCCTTCCAGTATAGTTGATTTTCGGAGATGCAATATTTTACAGCATGGAGTTTTAAAGTTCTGCATTTGACTGTTGTTAGTCCATCTAGACATTTCAGGTTTAACAAATAGAAAACTATATCTTTATACCATCCTGATGACATGAATTTTTCTTCAACCTGGCTTGGATGTGTCTGGTCATCTGACCCTTGCAAATGTGTATCTCCGTCTTCCCCTCGTAGGCAATTGATGTCAAGAGCTCCAAAGTTCGACTCAGCCAAGAGTTTGGCCAGACCCTGCCCCTTTATCAATTTAGTAGGCTTGACTTCCAGATCAAATTCTTGTATTTTAGCAAGCCAACACCCTCGTTTTCCATCACTATCTGGCTGTACCAATATATCTTTCACAGCACTGGTTGGTACGTACACGATAATTTTTGAATGCAGAACGTAAGCTCTGAATGATTTAAGCGCTTTCACCATTGCGTACGCCTGTTTTTCTATTATATCATATTTTAGTTCGGCGTCTCTAAGGCTCTTGCTAAAAAACGCGATCGGGCGTTCAAAGCCTTCATCATCTTTTTGTAGCAACACCGTGGCGATAGTATGTTCAGAAGCGAACGAGAAGATGAGGAAGTCTTTCAAGTAATCTAGGCTTGTTAACACAGGTGCCTCGCTGATGAATTTTTTAATATGCTCGAACGACGCTTTAGCCTCGGTCGTCCAACTTACTCTGCTATCCTTTTTCAGCATTCCTATGATCAATTTGACAATCTCAACAAAATTTGGTACAAACCTTCGTTAAAAATTTATTGTACCTAAGAAATATTGAATTTCTTTTACGTTTCTAGGAATACTGATAGTTTGTATTGCTTCAATCCTCTTAGGATCGATCCTGATCCCATATTTTGATACGATATGCCCCAGAAGCTTACCTTCTTTCATAGAGAAATGTGATTTCTTTGGGTTCAAAGATAGGCCATAACTGCGGCATTTTTCGAAAGTCTGTTTTAAATGGATCAAATGTTCTTCATCGGTTTTAGAGAAAACTGTCAAATCGTAAAGGTAGATTACTATGAACTTGTCTCTTTCTCCGACGAAAGCGATGTCCATGGCATGCTGGAATGTAGCCCCTGCATTCATCAAACCAAAAGGCATTTTATCATACATGAATGTACCCCATGGTGTGGTGAAAGCAATTTTTTCTCTGTCTAGCTCGTTCATGGCGATTTGGTTGTACCCAGAAAACCCATCTATCATAGACATTTGATTTGCTCCAACTACCCTTTCCAGGACGTGGTCCATTTTAGGAAGTGGATAATTATCCTTAAGAGAGGACCTGTTCAAGTTCCGGAAATCTACACACAGTCTGATTTCTCCGTTCTTTTTTCTGATAGGAACCAAATTTTCTACCCAGTCTGAGTACCTTAGAGGTACAATTATTTTCGCATCTAAAAGATTCTTAACTTCCTTTTCAATGACGGGAAACAAAATGGGGTTAAATTGCCTGAGCTTTTACCTAAAAGGCTTGACCCCGGGCTTCAACGGTATCTTGTGCTCAATTATGGACGTATCATACGTTCGAAGCTCTTCATAGGACCAAGCGAAAACATCTGTATACTGTTTGAGTAGGTCTCTGTATTGGTATTTTACTTTGGGAGGGAGGAATTTAGATACTTTTACTATCCTGGCTTCTTTATCAGTTCCTATGTCGCAATCCTCCACTTCTTCTGGATGGGGCTGCAAAGTGGATTTCATAGGTATGTCGTTATGATCGAAGAGTCTTTCTAAAGGAATTATGCCTTTCGGGATCTGGTTGTTTTTAAGGACCAACATGTGATGATCCGCTATTTTTTCTCGGAAGGTTTCAAGACCTTCACCTTCTTGCATAATCCACATCGGGTCGTTTTGGTTTTCTTGGTCTGGATGGGTTTCAGAGAACTCACCTATTGCCATAAGAAATTTTTGAATTTGTTTGTCATCTTCAAAGACCTGCCAGTGTTGGACATTGTCTGGTATAGAGGGTTTATATCTGATTTCAATATGATATTTCAGTTTAACGTTCGTGGGAGGAGAAAAGGTTGAGGTTGCCTTAGCCAATGCGCCAGCATGTAGATTCTCTGTTCAAGGAATAAAATGGACTTTTATAGATGAGAAAAAATTCTCCATCAAATCCCAAGAACAATTTCTGTATGTTCTTAATATGGGATGCTTGGCAAGGTATTGTCGGTTTACTTGTCTTACTATCAATTTAGCGTCACCGTAAACCTCCAAGTTTTTTATATTTAACTTCTTTGCAGCCTCTAAACCTAAGATTAATGCTTCATACTCACATACGTTATTGGTGTAATCTATGTCCCACTGCAAACGATATGAGAAAGGAACAATAAACTTACCTTCAGGTGCTACTAAAAGTATGCCAGCACCAGCTCCTTCAGAAGACGAAGCGCCATCGAAGTACATTTTCCAAATACCATTTTTGCATAGTTCTTCAGTCAAGGGGCTAAGCTCTTCCTGCTTCATATCAAGTTCTTCTGGACACCCATCTAAACCATCATCAAATGACAATATGCAATTCCCCAGATCTTGGTCTGCAACGTAAATGGGAAAGTTATTTGGATTCTGAGGATCACTGACAGTATACGCTAATCTTGTTTCTCAGTACAAACGGGTAAACTGACCACCAAAAATCGGGATTGTGGCATATGACATGTCCAATTGTAGAGAACCCCCCAGCTTGGCTCCCCATGATCTGGATAACAACATACCATATTTGGGGGGAATATCTGCGATAACCACATCCATCAGGATACTCTTGACCGGGACCTGAGCCAGGGTAACTACCAGATCTTTTATCATTCCCATACATTTAACCTTTCTTGAATCAAACGAGTATAGGTCTCCATAGGGTCTAGTAATCTGGAGCCCTAGCCTCTCCATTATAGTTTTGGGCATAACATTATGTGAAGCCCCGGAGTCTAACATGCAGTTATGCAATAACTGGTCATGAATATTCAGGGTGATATAGAAAGGAGCGACGTTGTCTTTGGATCCCTCAAAATGAGGACCAAAGGTGATGTTAGGTCTGTCGTCTTCTAGGTTGATAACATCGGAGTGAATTTATGGCTCATAAACACCCATCACTTTGGCAATTTGCTTCCAATAAGTGGGGTTTTTTGCTAATTCTACCAAAGGAATCAGTGTCTTAATTTTATTTAATTCATTTTCAAAATTATAGGATGTATTTGCCTTGTCCGTTTCTTTGGTTAAGACTTCCGAGACTTTTTCTTCCAATTTGTTTGTCAGGATCGCTTTATCACTCGTGACCTTAGTCGAGGATGTAACTTTATCTATCGGTCCTATTTCCTTTGTTTGGGTTTCAGCTTTTTTCACCTCAGACTCTTGCATTTTTGCTACCTTGATTTTATTGCTGGGTAACAATGTCTCTTCCAAAAGAGATTCATGAGATTGACCCCTTTGCAGGATTCTCTTAGGTTGGTCAGTTGAGGTGGGCTTATTTTTAGATCTCAGATTGTATTTGGGTTGAAAATCAGCCGCTATCATTTATGTTTCTGGTTGAGATACACAGAGGTCAATATGATTACCTTCTTCCTCTTCATTAGACGGTTGAGGGGTATTTAAAGACCTCACATAGTATTCCCTAGTCAAAAATGGTTGCAAACATTCATCACCGAAACACGCGACTTCATCTTCCGAATCTCCGAAATCTTGGAGGTCATTTGCTCCTATAAAATTTTCATTTTTTAGTGGAGCTTGTATTTTTTGATCTTCATTCTTTATTTGTCTCTGTTGATTTTGGGGATTTGGGTTTCTCCTGAAGTCCTTTTTGTTAGAAGAATCAGCTTTAGCCTGATCCAAATCCATCCTAGAGACTTTGTTAGACAGTTCTTTAATTACTCGGGCCATATCATCTACTCTGTCATCAGTGTATCTATTTGACCCGGAAGGACCCGCTAGTTCCCTATAGCATTTATTTTCACGGTTGACTGTTTCAACTTTAGCCTTTAACTTACCTGAAGCCATCATATTAGATTCTATTTCGACAGCATCATCTTGCATTCTATTCAGGGTGGCTCCTCTTCTTTCTCGCAAAAGTAATGCAAAATCAGGTTCAAAGGCTCCCACAAAGGTTACTTTGGTTGAGGGTTCGGAAGGTTTAACAGCGGCTGGAATTTTATTATAAAGTTTGTTAAATCTCAGAATAAATTCCATAACAGTTTCTGAGTTCTTTTTCTTTAGGGACCCAAACTCGGTAAGGTAATATAAGTGATCCTTTCGCTCTCCCCATTGTCTGAGGAAAGCATCTTCCAATGCGTCATATGTCCGAATAGAAGCTGCAGGAAGACTCCGAAACCAAGTTCGGACCTGTCCTTCGAAGGTCTGGACAAGTAGTCTCGAATAGACATCCTCGTGCTCAATACCACAGATGTCTGCGAACTGGTCAAAAAATTTTATATGCTCGGCTGCGGTTAGATCTCCCTCCCCAGTGAACTTAGGAATATTTTTGATGTAGTTGTCAGGTAAATCATGGAGGGGAACGGGTAAAACCAGGGGAGTGTATCTCACTGCTACTTTTGCAAATACTCTGGGAGGAGGGACATTATGATGTCCTCCACCTCCTCCTCCGACGCCTGCCATCAACTTGGGCGTAGGAAATGAGGGTGTAACACACTCTTTTGAATCAGGTGAAACTAGGAAGTTCTGCCGAAGAAAGGTTGGTGTGTCAAATGACGACGATCTTTCCAAAGGACCCTTTCCTTTGTTTATAGATGGGAAAGTCTGATGGATCTCACTCCCAAATTCAGAGTAGTTTTTTTCCGGATCTTTGGTGTCAGAAAAAGGGCTGCAGGAAGTAGGGGGTTCTGAAGGGCATTTATTTTTTAAAAGTGGTTTTTTGGGCTTATTAACTATAGTGGTTGCCTCGACTGAGCCTCTCACTTTTAAAAAAATTTCAGGATCATTAATAGGCGTAATCAGCTTGCCATCCGGGTTCTGTCTGGTATTCCTTCTACCAGATGCCAGTTTGTGTTTCAGTGGAGTCGCCAAGTGAAAGATTAAAAAAGCCTTAAAACTGTGTGCACTCTATGTTCACTATCAAAGAGTAACACTATCAACGAAATAGTTTGTCATTTTCCCAGGGAAAAGATTTCGTAACTTTGCTCCCCAGAAATGGCGCCAGAAAGATGTTGTTCCTGAGTCTGTACTTAAGGCTTAAAATTATAGTGTCAAGGCATCCGAGAGTATATTAAAGATTTATACAAAGATTACACTAACCTTCGGTGTAGGAAACTAATGAGGGTTTCTACGTTCTCGTTGTCTAGCTTCCAACTGTTCCTGGGTAGTAATATCTTGTTCAATGGCTGCCCATGAACGTTCTAATTCCTCCAGAGTGTTCACAGTTTTAAGGATTGTGTCAAAAATATTTAAAGCGATATATATTTGATTAGATAGTCCGGATTGAATATTGGGTTGACTTGTTGCAGGGACAGTCATTGAGGAACAATACCAGTATGGAAATGATTTAGAGGGAGACTCCAACGTTGTTTCAATTCGGCCAAAATAAAGAGGAACATTTGCATGAAGAACAGAATAAGAATGCAAAATGAAGGCCCTTTCCCGTAAATGTATTATTTTTAGTAAAAAGATGTGGGGTGAGAGAAAAACATTTATCTGTAGATAACGTAAGATTCCTATCAATAGAAAACTCACACATACACAGAAGAAGAAATTAGCATAGAAATAATTGACATGGTCTGAATAACTATATAATTCTGTAAATGCAAATTGGTCTTGCACCCGTTGATAGCTGGTGCAGAGGAAAGACAATAACCAATTACAGAAAGATAAAATTCTTTCGCCATAGTAGTGGCCGTACCAAAGAATAGTGATACACATCAATTATGGAAAGTGGAATGAAATAAAACATGAAACATAAAGAAACAAACTTGAAGTACAGTCGTGACGGAATTGGGAATCTTCAAATTTCTTTGTATTAACTTCTCGAATGCAAAAATTCTATTACAAACGATACCAAAAGGTCCATCCTTTTCTTCTTCTTTTTGTCCTCTATTTATACCAATTTCCTCCTTCTTTTAAAACTCAATGGTTTCATAAATTCAATTACAAACGAGAGGAGCAAAAACACTCCACCTCACCTACTCTATTTTCAAAAAGTGTCAAGTGCTTGTCTTTGCGTGGATCGGTGCACATGATACATTTGTCCGCAAACTAGGATACAAGCTGTGAAGGTTCCGCTTGACAGCTGGGAGGAGCAAAATCACTCCATCTCACCTATTCAATTTTCAAAAGGTGCCAGGTGCTTGTCTTTGCATGGATTCGGTGTACATGATACATTTGTACACAAACTGGGATACAAGCTGTGAAGGCTCCGCTTGACAGCTGGCCTCGGCAAAATAGCACTCTCGGGCTAACTATGGAAGTTTATCACCCATTTGTGCATCAATGGTGTCAAGAGCGCTGAGTTGTGCGCTAGGTTGAATCAAATGTTCGTCAACTTGAGCCATGTCTACCATGTCCATCTTAGAGATTTCCGCTGAATCTCTCTCATTCTTCTCCTTCATGTCTAGGGAAATCTGATCCACATTCATTTGCCTCAATGTCTCTGAGTCACCTCCACTCTCCATTCGTAACAGCTCGCCATCTATAGCATTGAAGGCTTCCTCTAATGAATTGGTTACCTTCTGGGCTTGTTCTTTGCTTAAGGTAATATTATGTTCCCAATCCTTTAACAAAATATTACCTCTAGTTTGTTCAGCGATGGTGAGTCCGGGAGAGCCTGCTCAAAATCTATTGTTGGGCTTGTTCTTTGCTTAAGGTAATATTATGTTCCCAATCCTTTAACAAAATATTACCTCTAGTTTGTTCAGCGATGGTGAGTCCGGGAGAGCCTGCTCAAAATCTATTGTTAAAGGATATCACTGCCTCTTGAAAGGCAACCCGAGCAGCCTCTGCGTTCTTTTCTTTAACAAACAGATTCTCAGAGATCTGATGCATTAACAGGCAATCTTCTCGAATCGCTCCTACTTTGTCTAGCAGACTCTGTTGTGCAGAAGAGATCCTGCTCCGAATATCAATCGCTTGGGATTTAAAAACCTTGATGTTGATCATCTTGCTTTCAATGACCTCTAACTGAGCCTGCATCCCTGTGATCATACTCCTCTACTGACCCGACTGTATCCGACCATCTCGGATCACTGAATTCGCTTGTTCCAACTTGGTCTTGAGGACTTCTATTTCCTTTTTATCGGCCAATCGGGCTAGTTCTATTTCTCCACTCGCCTGACTCTTAGCGCTTTCCACGACCGAAGCTACTCAGGCTTCGAGAGTCTTGATCAGGCGATTCTTTCTCTTGAGCTGATTTTTCAACATCTCGACCGAGAATTGATTCGCCGACGCATACACTCCCAGCGTTCCTGCTATCTCTATGGTGAATTCATCACTCTTTTTGTTCTTACCATCTGTCATCACTTTGAATTTTTTAGCAGTTGATCCTTCCTCCTGGTAGGACTCCCTTTTCACAACTGCTTTTCTCTTTTTGTCAAAGAAGAACTCATTGGGAGGAAGTTCTTTTGCTCTGATGGGCCTTAGTTCTTTATCGAAAATCCATCCTCCTTCTATATTTCCTTGCATTGACTGCAAAGGGGTGACAGAAGTGATGGGTTCCCTGATTTGCTTTGCCGACTTTCCTGGTGTGCCGAGTGAGTCCTGCTCCTTCGGAGGATCAGAGGTCTCCGTCTCTATCTCTGGATTCTGAGTTTCTAGCGGGTCTATGTTTTTTACCTCCACCTCTGGACTATGTTCCTTGGGTGGGTCAGTAGTCTCTTCTTCTTTTTCGGGATTATTCTCCTGCTCGGGATTCTTCTCCTGCTCCCCTTTCTTCTCCTGCTCCCCTTCCTGTTGTTTTTCAGGGTTAGAAGTTTTCCCCTCGGAACTTTCAGCATCCTTCTTCTCATCTCTGGAAATACCCAAACCTCCCAGCATGACGGGGAGACATCTTCTTCTATGCTCCTGAAACTTTAAAACAGAAGCCATGTCCTCGGGTGCTAATGATCGGATTCGAACTAGCACTTCCCCATAGGACCTCGCTCCTCGGAAAATATCATCCAAAGGTGAACACTCGTGTTCAAACTTCTTCAACCCACATTTTGCTAAATGGTTGCTTACAATTTTCTGAGGATCATGCTTTTTATACTCAATAGAGACTAAACTCAAGTCTTCTAAGGTGGCAGCCTCAACTTTAGCATGTCCAAAATCCAATAAAGAATAAGAATTTAGCTGAATGGGGAAAAATGGCCATACCTTCTTCGATGATACTTTGAGCTCTTTACTTACTCCACCGATCACTATTTGTCGGGCAATCTCGCGACAAGCCAGCTTGTCGGGGATGAACAGTGGTAGCGCAAGCGGGGGAAAAGCAGCTCCGAATACTCTAAAATAGGAAAACTGTGCTTCTACGTACCAGTCCGCGATGCCCTTCAGATTTACAGTGATGCTATCCGAGATGTGAGGTGGTGAACGACCAAAAAGGATGACATGCAATTGCACCATCACCCAGTTGAAAATCTCATAAATAAATTTATCTGCTTTATTTTTCCACAGTTTGTCGTGGTACTCATGCACAGTTTTTTCTTGGGTTGGACTCCAAGCCCAATTCATCAAAGGGAACGGTGTCATGGAACATATCGCGTACATGATATACGCAGACATGAAGAATGAGGATGGTCTCCCGGCTGCCTTTGCTCCCGATACTCTGTGACCCTGTTGAACAAACTATCCGAGAGTATCTTCGCCCAATTAAATAAGCAACCTACTGCTACCCGAAAGATGAGAGGTACCCACGCAATGTAGAAATGTGTTGTATCCTCCCTTCCGAAAAGTCAGCATGTCATCATTGCCACATACATATATTGTGGCTCTAGCGAAGCAATTGAATACACGCCCTGGTCATTTGCCCTGAATTTCGCTGCGCGCGAAACCCAATACTTTATCAAACCTATCATGGTTTTGTCATATTTCGTGCACTCCTTCTTTTTGAATTCCTCCAGGAATTCAGCGTCATATGTGTATTTAGAAGTTGTTGGGAGCTTGTACATGGTTTGGATATGCTCTGGTCTAAAATTTCCAACCGTGGTCCGTTGGTCGCTTATGATAGTTCTGGTGGGTAGGTCTATGTGATCCAATGCCCATCGGATCATGTCGTAGTAGGGGAGAAATCGTGGTCTGGTTGCAACCCGGTGCATACCAGACTGAACAACTGTCTTGTATTTAGTGTTCAGGTCATCCTTTACAATATCATTGTCATTGTCATCGGAGTCTGAATAGTTCACCAACTTAGATTGCAGAATATCTGAAATAAATGACCAGATGGGTACTGAGCCGCCAGTCTGAGGTGAAGTATCTGAGACATTGTCTGAACCCTGCACTGCAACCTCGACATTCACTTTCGCTGCTCTCCTGGGAGCCATGTCTAAAACTTGTGTTTTCTCTCTTCTGCGATAGACCTGTGTATACATGCAGAGATTAGTTCGCTCGGAGAAAGGTGAGCTCTGTGCGTCTACGAGAAATGTTTAAAATAGAATGAAACTCTCGTATATACTTGAAAACCCTGTACTATTTGACATAAGTCTGTCAAATCGCAAATAGAAACAAATTTATTGCATAAATATGATCTTATTTATTCGCGGATTTACCCTAATTTTTCATTAATGTCATCAATGTTCGGTGGCTTGACAGGCGGTCGGGTTATGGAGAGCAAGTAGCTACCTCGTGAAGTGTGCAAACCTCGATGTGCGGAACATATCTCGTTTAAATTTAAAAAATTCAGATCTTAAACCATTTTCTCGCTGTTCGTCGCATCGTGAATTTCTTTTTAACATTTTGACTCTTCAACTCGCGAGACTGCGAGTGCCGATTTTAGCTTAATTAACAGTAACCATGATTTGGCGCATCCTTAATCATATAATTAATTTATTCCACATGTCGCGAATCGGAACTTTAAAGACATATTTTTGGGAGAATGATCTGCCGAGTCGCGATATCGCGATGTGGCGATAATTAAGGCTCAAATTAATTTGAAGAAAATCTTAGATTAGGCTACTAATTAATCTTGCTATAATCATGTCACAACCTCGTGAGTTGGGGTTTTAGGAGCTTTAACTCTAAGAAATAAAGTGCCGAGTGGCGAGGTGCCGAGAACCACATTTAACCTTGGTTAGTTTTTTTACCTTTAATCTCTGACCGAGGTCATCACAAAGTTATCGTGTTCTCCGCTATCGGGGCTGTAAGAACAAAAACTTGGGTTTGACGAATGCCGAAGCGCGAAATCCTGACAACGTCTAATCATGGGTTAAAGGTTTTACCCTAGTCAATGCCTTGGGCGAAAATTAAAAACGAGTTCGCAGCTTCGCGACTCGGGACTTGTGAATTCAAAGATCAAAATATCTGACTTGCGAGACCCCAAAATAAAACAAAAGAGTGAACATACCTGCGAGAATGGATCTGTTTTGAAAGTAGGAAAAACATTTCTATTCAGGCGACAAGATTTCAGAGTTTTAAGATCTTGGAAGGAAAAAGGAAGTCAAGTTAGATTCCAAGTTTCAGAATTTGAAAATTTTTTGGAAGGTAAAAAACAAGGGCAGCTCCAACAGTTCCCTTGGAGCCACATATATTCCTCTGATGTCCATCGCATGCGCCTGGTACTTTACTAAAATTGATTTCAACTATTGTAGCATGGTTCGAGCTCTTATTGGATGTTCTACAAATCGTTGCACTTTCCCTAGTCCCACATCAGTCATCTTTGTGAGCTCTTCGGTCCATAGAGAATCTTGTTTGGCATGCAACTCAACTACGCCGCTCAGGTCGACGAAGTTGTCGGGGCTGCCGAACTCGGGGAGTCTAATATTTTAATTAATTTATTAATTTTATCCCAGTGATTCTTGCATCTGATCCACTGCTCTTGGATTTCTCGATGTCGGTCCTGAGACATCTTAGCCTAGTACTCGGCTGATCGCTTCATGCAATTAAGACTAATTTTTCCTATCGTCTGAATGCCATGTTATTCTTTGTCTCGGCCCTGCTCGACTACCTCAATGTACTTGAGTCTTTCTACCGCTTGCTACGCCCTTTCATACCATCACTCCATATCCTTACATGTCACGAGATCCATGAGAGTTTCCTCCTGGAACTCAGCTATTTCCGCAACTAAAAGGTGTCTTTCTTTCTTGAACTCGTTGTAAAATTCTTCGAACTCACCTTTCAGGTACACAACGGCCTATGTGGTGCATTTATAGTATTCAACCAGATGACGCAAGTGTTCGAGCTCCTTTAGGGCGGCGGCTAGTTCCTTTTCATCTCTCTTGGCTCTATCCAAGGTGGCTTGTCCTTCAGATCTACTCTGGTTTCCAATGTATCGGGTCCCTTGTTTCGAGGCCACTTTCATCTTTTATTTCCTTTTGTGGGACCTCCTTTGTTTGAACTTCGGGCTCAGGGGAAGAATTCTTCTCAGGACATTTTTCCTCTTGGACACGCATAGGGGTGTCATGAGATGACTCTGGGCTCTCATCGTCACTATATATAGTTATAAGCTTGCTCAAAGGATTAGGCATGCATGTTTGTACTAACACTTGACCTGTGTCTGTTTGAGTCATTCCGCCTGTCGGCAGTCTTGTCGGTGATGAGGTGGATTCTGGGCCATCTGACCCCTTGATGTTACCCAAGTTTATTAAATCAGAGTCTTTTATCCCCGTAGGACTCTCCCCTGGGCTATCGGTTGGAAGCCTTAGCAACCTGATGGGATCAGGTATATCTCGCATCTAACCCATTATCTATAGGGTGTGTTGGTACATAAGTGCCCCTCTTTCCCACGCATCCTGAAACTCGGGACAATTCATGTCTTCTGCAGGGGTTACCTGGAAAACCTCTCTTGTTTTGATGGCTCCTTGAGGGGCTTCCGCCACTTTGGCTGGTCTCGATGTTATCCTTTCTCCTCTCACCCTGAGGACCTCTTGAGCCGTCTGTTCCAAGGATGTCTCTTGCTCCTCCCAACTCATGGCCTTGAATATGGTTTCTCTAGGATCAACCATCCTTTCCGCCACCTCATTCCAGTCTTAGGCATTTTCAGTGAAAATTTCATCTTCAAACCGGTCATGGGCATAAGGCCAATATGCTGATACCTGCGATGCATGTTTTAGGACCAAACCCTTGGGATCATGCTTATGAAAATGGCCAGTCTGGAATCAGAATTCCAATTGACTAAGTCCTTCTTACTTAGCCTGGGCAATGTCCTTGACCATGTAGAAGCCAATATGAAACACATAAAGTATGAAATCCCACTTCTTGTCCTTTACTAAAGTGGCGTTATAGCCTTGCAGAATAGTATGATAACAAATTTCCCCTAACACTAGTTGATCGGGGACATATACGGGTAATAGATGGGGTGCCCCTGTGGCATCGAAAACCCTGATGTAGGTCTCACGCTCATCTAGATACCAGTGATCTACTTTCGATATAACACTTTTTGCTTCATCCGACAGCCTTGGGCACTCTTTTTTGAACAAAAAGGAATAAATGCATGCAATAAACTGGTCATAGATAAGAGAAAACATTTCTTGTACTTGTTTTCCCATAAGATGTTGAAGTATTCATGGACCGAGAGCTTAGAGGAGTGCCAGTTTAAGTTCATTCCAGAGAAAACATTCCTGGTGCAGATGACGTCCAACAGATACAAGGCCATGTAGAAGGAGAGGGTTTCTCCCTCTTTCAGCGTCTGGAATTTTCATATGCAAGTGCTTAGTTGTTTGGAGATGATGGCACCCCAATTGAATCTTGTGCCTAAAATGGCTACCATATAAGCTAGAGGCATCCAAGCCTCTGAAAACTGGGAGCAATCTTTCTCCCCATGCAACATGTAGAGAAGATCCATCAGGTATATGTATGGTTCCCTTAGGTTGGCCGTCAGATCCAGTCAGAAAGTCTGATTCGTGAAACTTTTGTCTTCCCTCCACCATGACGTCATGATTTTGCTAGTGTCATGTCTTGCATAGAAGCTTACAATAAAATCAATGTTCAGCCTCTCTTCCAACTCCCTGAGCTTCTAGTAACTCTGAAACTCTGATGGCAAGAAAACCCTGACGCACTCGTCGTTATCATCATTAATCAAACATTTTTGTGCATCAGAGTGGTCAATGAGCCACTTTAGGAGCTCAATGCAAGGAAATACTGGAGTCCGACTTGCCACCATGTGCAGATATTCCCTACGGACATTCGGGAGTAATTCATCGTCGAGTCTTCTTGTATCAGGATCAATGTGCGAGGTACACTCGAGGGGTTCTTCCTTCTTGATTTTCTTAAACAATTCTTCTCAACGAGGGAATGTTGTTTTGAATCCAATGTTCACCTCTGTGTCTCCAAAGACTGGGGGCTAAACAAAGGCCTTCTTGGTGGTTGTCTTAATGAAGCCCACCGGTTTTGGAGCGAATTCTAATTGCCTTGCAACTGTTGGGGAGGATCCCTCTCTCACTTATGGTTCTTGCAACTTTTGCGCTCTTGGGGATTTCCTGGTGGTGGATTTCTTCGGAGCAATTGTTCCTGTAATGATTGCTAAGATTTTTTTTTAATACTCACTAAACCTTGGAAGCCTTTTCTAGATTGTTAGCCTTGCTCCTCTATGATTTTTGAACTCCTTATCGTGCAGAATAGGTTCACACACAATGAATCAAAAGAATATAACAGGAGAGATCCCATCAGTCGTATCAATCTGTTCATATGAGTAATGAACTCAATTCAAAACAAACTACCGTCGGATCTCTGCAAATAAATTCTAACTTGGTTGACGGCAGAGGCGCGGAGGGAAATGCATTGTTTCAGCGGGCTCAAATGGTCCTTTTGATTTACACATGAAATAACAAATAATGCACGATCCTGGAATTAATTAACCTCTTGAATGCGTCGTATCTAGCATATCTTAGAGCTATAATGTCCCATCACACAACATTTCTTAGTGGACAAGTCAGGAATCGGCTACTGTCCTTGTGTATATTTCCATTGATATCCTCCTGGTAAACACTTCTGGCGCCGAAGGTATCGGGGATCAGCGATCAGGGATAGTTCAAGTGTGTAGCTTCTTGGAGAGTTATCATTTTTTTTAAATCCCGATGTCAACAACATTTCGGAGGTTGGCCATCGGCGATATTATTCCTTTACTCATGCGATGCTTAATCTTTTATTTTTTGTCGAAGCCAAATGGACCAGTCTTTGGCGATATTCTTGTTGAAGCTCATTCGCAGAAATGAGAGACTTTCTTCTGCCGACGTCGATGAAGATCGATGCTCGGATATTTTGGTTTTCACGAATAGTTCTTATCATACTTATTCTTCCCAATGTCGAACCCCTTAATCGTGTCCGAAGATGCTTTGACTGTCGACTCTTTAATTAAAGTTAGTCCCCTTTAAGGTTAATATGATTCTTTATATGTTCAAGAAGACTTTAAACAATTCAAACATGAAAACATAAAAGATAAGCATAGGCAGTAGTTTCATGCTGAAGTGGAAATAGACAGTGCAAAGGATCAAGTGGTACCCAAAAAGTAAAAATGGACATAGACTTTTTAGGGTGTATTGAGTGCTCAACAAATGGTGATTCATTGGGCGAAATCATAATCTCTGTTCCTTTTCCAAGGCTCTATTGATACGGAAGCTGATAGAGAATCTTAATTGGTTTTAACAATCAGAACCTCTTTACCTTTGCATTTGAAATTCTCCGGTCAATGCTTCTGGGTCTTCCTGTGGGGTTTTAACCCTTTTCCTCCTTCATTTCCTTTGACCCTGACTCATGCCCCCCTTTTTACGAAATTTTAGCAAAGCACTCACCAGCATGAAGCCTTCAGTTACCTCTAATCACTTGCTTTGGTGTCGCTCTGCTGCCAACGAGTGTCCATAGCCTCGACGGAGTCACCCCAACATCACAGACCTTGTTCCACTGCCTGTGAGCATCCATATCCCCGATGGAGATATCTACATACCATCCCCTACTATTCACTCTTTTGATAATATCAAATTTATTTCAGCATGATGCCTTGAGCGAGTGGGAGAGGAGGATGTCTGTTTATTTGCAAAGTGAGATGGTTAAGGTGGATCCTTCACTAGCTCCATCTTCTGGGTTCATGTAGTCCTTTCCAGCTTTCCTTCTTCCCCTCAAGTTCTTACCGAACCACAAAGTAGACACTTATGGCATTTCTCCGAAGTTGTTCATTTTCTCAGGTTAAATAGAGGATTCCTCAAAGTAACCGCAAGTTCTCTAGTGCTTCTCGTGTTTGTAAGTGAGCGACAAGTTAGAAATAGAGTTCACTATGTCGTGTGATTTTAAGGCCAACCATTGTCTTGCCAGACACAAACAGAAAGAAAAGAAACAACAAAAAGAAGCATTTCGCAATCGTGAAGATACTCAACAAAGAACATAAAACACACATATTTATTATTATTATTATTATTATTGGAAG
>JASDQU011179539.1:1300-14028 GCA_032191745.1 Picea mariana | reverse complement strand
AAAGAAAAAAAATCCTACAGGAATAGAGAGGACAGAGATGTAAATGTGTTGGGCAACAAGGTGAAGGTGCAGAGCCTTTATCCTCAAGAAGACATAGAGAAAGGAAAATGACTTAAGTCCTTAAAGGAAAAAACTTAGATAACAGAAATAACAACACTGAGCAAGGCATTAATACAACGAAAAACGTTGAGAGGAAGGTGAAAATAGTTTAATCTAAGATTGACAACGATAATAGATTGAATCCCCAATTTAAAAAGAAAGAAAGAAACTAAATTACAATGTCGAATCACACCAGGCACAATGATTCCTAATTTAAAATAAAGCTAATGAACTAAACATTTTAATTCAAAACCACATTAGACGCGAGATTCCATTTAAAAATGAAGGAAATGAACTTTTTTATTTTTCACGATCATACTAAGCACAATCGACCGCCATAAATGTTTAATTCCATTTTCAACTTAACAATACAAACAATTTTTTTTTTTGCAAATTCTTATTAACAATTTAGTCTTATTACAAATAAAATATAAAGTACCAATATTTTGCAGATGTCCCTTGGCGCTTGTGCTCCTTCCTTTCTTCCTCTTTCTAGTCACCCGACCTCACAGATACCTCCCAACCAACGATAGGGGTACTCTTCTTCCCCCTTAGCCCCCCGAGCTGCAAAGGGGCCATGCACCACAGAACCAAAATACTCTAGCTACCAGCTTGCCTCGCAAGGTAGAGCTACCACTCTCTCTCTCAAGTTGGGTATCCCAATTCTCACAAGTAAAACTAATCAGAATTTCTGTAGCATAACCTTACTCATACCAGTCATGATCCATTCCTCCTCTTAACCATTTCTTTTATAGAATTTTTCTTAGCAACCACTTTCCATTTGCACATTTAATTCATTTTTTTTTTAATTAATTAGGAATTACTCCCCCCATACACTTGTCACCCATTCCCTTAGTTGCACCAATAAATCCACCATTTAATTTAATTAAATGTCAATTTCCCTTACCCATCCTAAAAGCGTTCCTTTAGTTTCCACCATTTAATTTAATTAAATTTCAATTTCCCATTTATGACCGACGCCCTTCTAAAACAGAATTGAGTTAAAGTAGGAATGTTCTCTAGTTAGACTAGACTTAGATACCTTTCTATGCTTACACATTCTTGTTCTCTTTATTCCTTTCTTATTTTAATTTCTAATTTTGGTATTTACTTGCACAATGTGTATTAATTCAATTTTTTAGATTTGTTTTATTTTTATTGATTCTTAATTTGATTTATTTCATCCCCTCGTCATTTAATTTAAAATTTAGTTTTTAGTCTTCTCACTCACTTAGACTTAGGCTTAGTTAAATATTTATTTGAAAACGCCTAGACCCTTAGGGATTATTCTTAATAAATTCATTCTTTAGTTAATTAATTAATCAATTAATTAATTCAGAAGGTGCTCAAGATTTTATAAGGTTTAACATTCGCTCAAGTTTTCTAGGCCACCTAAGTTCATTGAATCATTTTTTTATACCACGACATGCCCTTCAAGATGCACTTCGTGCTCCAAGGGTGCCACTCACTTTTGATTCAAATTTTCATCACACGATGTGCCCTTCAAGACGCACTATGTACTCCAAGGTTGCCACTCGCCTTTGAATTTTTTTGGAAGTTTTCAAACCCTTGGAGTCAATACTCGATTCAGTAGACCTTGTGAGAGACTAAGGGAATCTAAGGAATAAGGACCCGACCTTATTGCATGCCCTTTATAATCTTCATGAGTGACTTTCTCAGTCTTCCCTCATGACATCATGGATCTATCGAACTAGGTAATCGTTAACCTACAATTTGAGCCATGACGAGAGCACTAGTAGGTTGTGACAGAGATGTTGCCACACCTCTCCCTCAATAACTGGTCTATGTGCATGGCCCCTTTACTCCTAATGTGAGTCATATTAGTAAGAAATCGTCATCCTTCATTCATAAAAAAAACACTGTCAATGATCCATAAACAACATCATAATATATAATCGATCATATGTCACATATGCATAAATGAAATACTCAAACCAACACAATCCACTCCCTGACTCAATCTAGAGTCCAAGGAGTTCCATTGATGCCATCGACATCCTAAAACTGTCAAGTGTCCTGCACACTCAAGGGAAACTCATTAATAACATCTGTTAATACATAGATATCAAAAACACATAAATCATAATCCATCAACATCATCATAAGAATCCATGAGTGACACAGACAACCACATACTAAAACCGGATCACTTGCACAAAATTTTCCTCAAAGAATAAGTCAATAACATGTGCTCGAAAGAGCGAGATGTTACATATGCCCCCTCTTGTTTTAAACTTCGTCCCAAATTTGTATAGTATATAAACGCAGTAAATAAAGCATTTTACAAGATCTATATGTATAACTATGAAATAAATAGGAAATTGTTGGTGCATATCATATGTGTCCTCCCAGGTAGCTGAGTGTGGACTACAATTTTTCCACTGGACCTTGAACTGAGCGACTGTTCGACGTCGTATTTTTCGAACGTGATGGTGAAAAATGCAGATTGGCTCCATCGTGAGTGCACCCCCAACTGACATCACAAGGAAATATTGTCAATATCATGTGTAGGATCACTAACATAATGTCATGAAACAGATACAAGATAACCATCCTGCATACGCCTCCAAGAATGAGGCAAGGCCAGTTGATGGCCACGAGTCCCTTCCTTTCCACAACTTCGAAAGGTTGCACAATCCTAGGAGAGATTTTAGCACCCTTTCTAAACTTAATCGAACTCTGGGTTGGTTTCACCCACAAGAAAACTGGGTTTCCAACTTCATAGTTGCGGTTAATGAAATGTGCATCAACATAACTGTTCTACTAATCTCGCGCTTCTTTAATCCATTGTCTTATCATTTACATTTTCTCTTCCATTCTTTGGATCATTCTGGTCCCACCAGGACCCTATCCTCAAGTCGATTCCCACTCAATGGCGTCTGACATGGTCGCCCGTAAATAAATTCAATGATGTCATCTTAATGGTACCTTGATAGATGTTGTTGTATGCAAACTTTACCAGTGAAAAGAACCCTTCCCAACATTTTTGTTGGTCCATTACATACATACGCAAAATATCTTCCCAAATTGGGTCGTTCTTTCTATCTGCCCGTCAGTCTTAGTGTGGTACTCTGTACTAAATTTAAGTTGTGTGATGCAGGAGCATCATCAACAAAGCGTGAGTGGAGGACAACTCAACACCCCATCGTGCATTTTGAAGAATTTTTGAATTTCAAAGTTGGCATATCAATGCAATATCTGGAAAAGATTGTAATTAAAGACGATCTTAAATCTTTAGAGGTTGATCCATCGCATGAGATCGACCGAGAATGTATTTTTCTTTAATGTATTAGCTTACAATACAGATTCAAAGTGCTTTCTCTTATCTTTCTGTTTCCAACATTTATTGTAATAAAGCCTTAATAGTTGATATATTTTAATTTGATAGGATAACACTCAGGAAATCGGAGGGAAAACTCTATGAGCCCTCTTGTATAAATAAATGTATTCTTATTCTATCAATGCATTTACATGATTGAATGTATGAATCTCTGAGATATTAGATAAGTTTCAACTATTTCTCTTCATAATCTTATGCAAGGAGTGCGTTAACAGAGTTTGTTTCGAGTCAGAAGCTCAGAATAGATAACTTGAACTTTTCATTTGCAAGGAGTGAATGTTTTCCGCAAGGAGTGTGTTGACAGATTATTTTGACTCAGAAGCTCAGGAAGAGTAGCTTTAATATTTGGTTGAGAAGAAGTGAAGAAGACATCGCAAGGTGTGCGCAGGTGGAAACATACTTAATTTCTTTTGTTCAGAAGGAGAAATTGGGTTGAGTAACAAACAGTTGCAAGGCATGCACATTTTCTTACGAACAAGTTGAGTTGAGGAGAAGAATTGTTGCAAGGTGTGCACATAAATCAAATTTTGAATAAGTGTCGAAAAGGCACTCTGATGAGTCAGAGGTCTCGAAGAAGAACAAGATCAGACGAGATAGCAGGTGAGAAGTATTCAATAGAGTGGAGTCTCTTAATATTTCACAATTTAGCGTGCAATATTTGTCCAGAAGGGAGCATGATCGTTCCATATCGTTAGATCTGGGAGAGTTTCATACAGGATAGTCATGGATCATTTTGACATTTTGTAGTTCAGAGGCTTTAAAGTGTTTGAGGAGTGGGGATTGCCAAAGTCCTCAAGATGCGAAGAAATCCCAGCTGTTGGTTACAATGGGCATATGTGGCAACAAATTAGAGAATTTAAAAGGTAGAGTTCCGAAAGTTTTGCGTGGAGAAAAAGTCAAATTTTCATGAAGTCATGAGAAGCGGGGAGATATGGACCGTTGATCTAGAAGAACATGTGTTAGAGATCCATGGAGTTTTTGAGAAAAGAACTTCAGAGATAGATCACTTTGGGGGAAGATGAGAGGTGAAGTCCGAAGGTCTGAAGTCTTGAGTGTCGAAGCCATCAGAACTGTCCGTTGGAAGAGGATGTGTGGTGCTTGATTTAGAGCATCTTGTAGAATATACTTCGGGAAGGAGAGAGGTTGGAGTATTAAAAAAATTCCAAACACTGAACTTTGAATTAAATTGCATTCATTGGTTGTCGAAGGATAATGGAACGCAGATCTGGTTTCGGGAAAAATGGGGGCAGTTGCTTGCAAAATCTTTGAAGTGTGGATTCGCGAAAGGAGATGATCCGTGGTCAGATTGGATAATAGTCTAGCACATAAGCTAGTACTCATATATTGGTGTTGCCATAAGCGCCAGAGAACAGTATTGTGGGTAAGTTGGACCTGTAGGTAACATCAAAGGGATATGTGCATAAGTTGTTTCAGGGTATATTTGAGGCCCGAAGAGCCGATTCAGCTAATATATTTGAATATCCAAGACCAGGAAGTCATGCAAACCCTAGGAGGGGAGGGGGGATGCATCATTGTGTTCCCAATGCCTCTTGGCAACTAGTCCAAAGTCATCCTATAACACCGATCCATGATCGAACATGATCCTTTTAGGCACACCATGCAATATCACAATCTTACTGATGAAAAATCTAGCTATGTATGGTACCTGATACATCGTACACACATGAATAAAATGTGTACTCTTCATAATAGTGACAACTATCACATAAATCGAGTCGTGTCTCCTTTCCGTTAGTGGCAATTCAACAATGAAGTCCATCGAAATGACCTCCCATTTTGATTTTGGAATAGCGTGTGGCTAGAGTAATCCTTCCAGATGTCTATATTCATCCTTCAGTCGATGACATTCTAGACACCTCGCCACGTAGATAACTAAGTACGACTTCATCCCTTCCATAAGAGTAAGGGCCTAAGGTCTTCCCTCATCTTCGACTCCTGAATGAGCCATGTACTTTGCTTTATGAGCTTCGTTTAAGATAAAATTTCTCAATTTGTCATTAGGCAGTACATAAATCCAGTCATTATACCTCATCAATCCATCGTGGTCCAAGTATATCCTTCAAATTTTGGTACCAACATGGTGTCTTGTCCGATATTTTCCTTAACCTCTATATACCAGTCATCGTCACATTGTATAGTTAGAATCTTTTCTCGAAGATTCATCTAAAGAGATATTACCGAAAATATACATGGTCTTTGGCTCAATGCATCTTCCACTCTGTTCACTGTTCCTTTTATGTAAATAATCACAAAATCATACTCGCTAAGAAGTTTTGAAAAATGCCCTTCTCGTGTGTTCAAGTCACCTTGTGTAAAAATGTGTTGCAGAACATAGTGGTCTGTTCTTAGTTCAAACTTTCATCTAATCAGGTAATGTCTCCACACTCTCTGGGTTTACACAATGGCCAATAAATCAAAATCATGCGTTTCTTAGTTCTCCTCATGCTTTCTTAATTTCCTTGAGATGTAAGCGATCACTCGACCGTCTTCCATCAAGACTCTGCCTAAGCCTTCCTTGGATGCATATGTGCATACCAATAAGTCCTCATCCATGTTAGGGACTTTTAGTATGGGCACTATCATCAACATCTCCTTGAGCCTTCAAAAGTATTCCGTGCATTTCTTGGTCCATACAACCTTCTTGTTTTTCTTCTACAATTCCGTGATCAGATTCTTTATCTTCGAAAAACCTTTGACGAACCGTCGATAATATCCTACTAAACCCATGAAGCTACGTACTTCTAGTACATTCATTGGCATAGTCCATTCCATAATAGCCTCTACCTTCTCTCGATCCATAGTGATTCCTTCTTCAGATATAACATGCCCAAAATAATGAATCCTTGATTGATAAAAAGAGCATTTCAATAGTTTCCTGTATAATTTGTTTTCTCGTAAACATGGAATTACCAAGCACAAATGTTCATCATGTTATTCTATCATCTAAGAATATATCAATATGTCATCAATGAATACTTGAACAACTTGTCCAAGTATTCATGGAACACCCCATTCATCAAGCTCATAAATACCTCGGGGCATTTGTCAGTCCCAATGGTAAAACGATAAACGCGTAATGCCCGAACCTCTTCTTGAACGTGGTTTTAGAAATGTATTCCTCTTTGATCCATAATTGGTGATATATTGATCTCAAGTTGATCTTGGAAAACATCATCTCGCCTTTCATTTGTTCAACAAATCCTATATTCTTGACAACAAATACTAGTTCTTGATCCTTGCCTTGTTCAATTGACGGTAGTCAATACAAAGTCTCTATGACCCATCCTTCCTTCATATGAAAATAATAGGCGCACCCCAAGGTGATCACTTGGATGTAAGTCTCAAGTCCAACAACTCGTTTAATTTGATTTTCAACTCCTGTAACTCAGGTGTCAACATCCGATAAGACATTCTTGCTATTGGTTTGGTTCCAAGTTTCTAGTCGATTGTAACACCAAATTTCCTTTGGGGACATACCTGGTAACTCTTTTGGAAATACGTCAGCAACTCTCGTCCTACATGAAGTTTTTCTAATCGTTAATCCTCTGCCTCTTTGTTTAGCTTTAATATTGCATATGAATGCATCCCTCGCACATGCACTTCTGTAGTTGTATGGAAGAATGAACCTAAAGGACACTCCCTGGGTTCTTCCTACAATCATTCTTCTCTGTCCCTTATCAATAGTGAACTCAACCATCTTGTCTTACATTTAGGTATCGCATCATGTGATTCCAACCAGTTTACACTGATCACGATGTCATATGATCCTAAGATCGTGATAATAGGTCAGGCTTCATTTGAAAAATCTCCCAAGTTAATGCACTTCCTGTAACCTCTCCCCTGACCTTCTGGTTTTCACCTGAAGCCATCCCTTCATGCCTAAAATCATCCTACTTGAATTCCCTCAGCTTAAATCTCCTTAGTGGTGCACAAAAAAAAAAAATTGTAGCACCGAGATCTATCAAATATTAAAATTTTGATCATCGCCCAATCCTGACGTCTCAAGCACAATGGACTAGTGCTTGGCCTAGCGATTGTTCACCACTGTGTGAATTATATGGGCCTTTCCCAAATATCCTATGGTACTGTGTCCTGTTGATCTGGCTATGCTACCTCTCTCAACCTGATGGTCTCACTGGTAATGTGGTTCTCCACATGTCCCACATTTGTCCTGTGGTCTAGTACTCTGTTTCCCTGAAGTAGATGTTGGTGGCCTACCTAAGGTCATCTATTGAGTCAATCTTGCTGGAGCCCTACCCTGACCCCTACTGGTCAGCTGTTTTGTAGCTATGAGGGCCTTCTGGACTGCATCATGCCACATTTGTGGCATTAGGATCCTAACTTGCATGAATGTTGAAATTAAGGCCAAACACACTTGTTGACCTTTAGCTTCTTCATGTTTAGAAGTGGAGAATACCTAAGCAGCTCCATGAATCGGGTCTCATAACCCGACACTGTACAACCACCTTGGCGTAAGGCGTTGAACTCATTGAGTTGGTGGTCTATGAATTCCTCCGATAAATACCTCTCTTAGAACCGATCCTCGAACAATTCCCATGACACATCTTCGACGACCATGTTTAGTTGTGGTAGGAGCATCTTCCACCATAGAAGAGTGCTCCCCTTCACTTGAAAGACCGCCATGCAAAATTTCATGTTGGAAGTGTAGTTGCGAAGTGAAAAGAACATCTCCATGTTCTCCAACCATGCCTCGACGACTGAGCATTCCAGGGCACTCACAAACTCAGGAAATTAACCTTCTTGATTTCTCCTTGAATTATACCACTGCCAGTTGGAGCGCACTGTGAACCCTTACTGGGTACAGGTGCCCTGGCCTTATCTGTAACTAGTCAGTAAATCAAGCTCTCTAACATTCTCTATAAGGACCTCACCATTCCAACCACATCCATTACAAAAATCTGATCGTGCCCAAAGAATTGTTCTTCTCCTTTGGGGTTAGATCCCTCTGGCATGGATACTATTGGAGGCATCGCACCTCCTTCCCAGCACCACATCTTCTACCTCCACGAGGTCCTCTATCCAGGATTACCATAGGGACAATTTCAATTTTAAATCATCGATAAATTATTGATCAATGTATAATACTGAGGAAGGTGTGATGATCCACAACCACAAGGTTGAACCGTCTCTGATACCATATGTAAGGACCCCTTCATTACGACAACGAACAATGAGGTATAAAGGTAATTTTTTTTTTTGAAACGCATAAGGAAAATAACGTCAACATAATTCATAATCGTTACGCCATAAAAACAACATACATCATTGTAACTAAAATGACACAAGCATTGCATTGACAAAAATAACAACGACACAAGTTCAATGCATAAACATAAATAATAGTGACACAGTTCAACACTTCACAATCATCCAAAGCAAAATGTAATTAATATCAACCAGAGACTGAACATAAAATTACTACCCGCCCAATCTATCTTGTAAGGTTAGGACCTCCAAGACACATAAGCAATGCTCAATCCCAGGATTCATCCGATTTATTTTGACCATTTAAGGTCTTAGGGATAGCAACTGTTCTGAGGAACGAGGAGGTGTCTACATCCCACTAACAGAATCAAGTCCAAAATCCAACCATCTAAATCAACAACATCAATGATAATCAATGGCACAATAGTGTTCTAATAACCAATCACACATCACATAAGTTCCAAGGCGCAAGCGAATTTAATTACTAAATCACTCATACAACGACATAAGTTAAGTCACAATGTAATCAAATTTGTTTTATCTTCAAGGTGCAAAGCAGACATCTACTTTACTTCAAGGCACACAAATAATCAATCATTGAATTCAACTATAATCAACATTATTTCCAGATGCACATGTAATCCATTCACTAGATTAAACATAAGTCAACATCATTCAATGCGCGCAATTAATCCATTTACTCAAGAATCATACATCAACATTAATACAATGTGCCTAAGAAATCTAAATGCGTAATCATTCATGCATCATAATTATTCCATAGCACAAGGCAATCTAATTGCTTAGTCATCAACATAAGCCATGGCGCAAGGAAAAATCAATCGCTCAATCAATTATTCATTACATTTTTAATGGTGCATGAGGTAAACTACATGCATGACCATCCGTACATTGCTTTTACACATGGTGCAAAGTAATTATCAATTCAACTTTTTATGGCGCAAAAGTAACAATTACATAATCATTAATCATCATTGTCTATTCATGGCGTGCGATGAATCTAAATTCTAAAGCAATTGTACATCACATAATTAATGGCACAAGATAAACTATTTATGCATTCAGTCATACATCGACTCCAATTTCATGGCACAAGGGTACTCATCAATCAGATTCCAAGGATCAAATAAGCTAAGTACCTAACCAAATAAGAACTGTAAGGGGGTCAACCATTCATTCCTTGCGATGCAAGAAGTAATTTACTAAATCTAAATCTTGTTTGATAAAATAATACAAGAGTTTCCAGTCCACGAAAGTACTCCTTTACAATAAATATTTCGTCATAACTAGAAAATATAGCATTCAACTGCTTGTGCAATTAATTCATGAGCTAAGAGAAGGTATGAATCTTACTAAAAGAATATTCCAATGACACCTATATAATTATTAAATTATAACAATCATAAGGGAGTCAAGTCTTCTTAAGGTCATACTTAGCAATTCGTTGATACCTTATTGCAATTCCTAAAAACCCTTAAGGAAAGTCAACACTCTTTTAACATTAAGTAGGGATTATGCCCACCTTCGTACCAAAAACTACTGGAGAACAATCATAACAAAACATGAAGGGATTATCAAGCGAACTTACATACCCTATGACATCATCTCTTAACCCCTTTTTTTAAATCGTTGAAGGACAAGTAACTAGATTTAGTACCCTTTCCCAATTCTTTAACATTCAATGCAATGCATCCCATGGAAGTTTAATGAGAACCCTGTTAAATTAATTCAAGGATGAATACAGTAGGGTCTTCATGATTGACGCAACACCCCTACCTCAACAAGGTTTGCTTGACCTGCCAGTCTTTCTATCTTTCTATATCCCTGAGCTGAAATGGCTCTTTAGTTCCCACTGGAACCTTCAATACAAATAAAACCACAGGTCCTTCTAGAAGTTACGCCCATGCAAAAAATAGCTAGGCGTGAACCTCTATTCCACGTGACCACTGAATTAACCCCAAATAGCTCTTCTAGATCGTGATTTCATGTTTTGTGATTTTGGAATTCCTACTATGAGTCACCCTGACTCCTCCGTTTCCTGAAACCCTCAAATGGGCTAACGATCCTTAGCTCCTCCCTTATGCTTTCACCATATGACCACCAGCCAAATCCTGGGGCCTCCCCTCCGAGGGTGTCGGGATTTTGCGACTTACGAGTTTGTGATGAAACTCTTCTCCTTTTCTTGAAGTCCGAAATCGCAAATTCCTCTCCAAATATCAACGGTTCTGAACCTCCTAATATCTGATGGTCCAGATTGCGTAGGGATTTCATGTATCGAGGATTCCTAAAAACATCTTCCTCCACACTTCTGACTTCCGAAATGTTGATATCTCAGAGCGCCCAATCAACGACTCTCGTTCCTCCAGATCTAATGGATGCTAATCCTCCCGAACTAGCGAGTGTTGAAAAAAAATCAATCTTAACCTCCCCATTGACCCACTGGATCCAACAGTCCGCAAATATCTGCACTTCTCCCTTTGAAAAACTCAACCATCCGTTCAAGTTCTCAAATATTCCTGGCCAAATAACTTGGCGTCCTTCCTCCTGAGCTTGGTTTCGGCGAGGTAACTTTGACCCTCGTCCTTCCTTTGAACTTTCCAAGTATCTATCTGTTGGAGTCAGAAGTCACTCCTGGATTGCTTGCAGGAGCAGAGCCTGACACCCATCAGTTTAATGTCACGATTTGTTTGAAAGGGGTGATCCAATGGAGGCAAACTCAGAACAGTCATCTCAACTCAGAAACTAGGCCAGGCATGTGTGGGTGAGTGAGGTCTTGATAAAATTCAAACAGTGAGTTGCAATAAGGGTGAGTAGATGGAAGACTTCATGAGAAGGGTGCAAGGGTCTACTATAGGCATCAAGCTTCTAATAAACTGTGAGAGCAGGCATCTCAAAACAAGATATTCTTACTTCCAAGTGTGGGAAACCAGAGAAAACAACAATGCAACAATAAATCATTTATCATAACATAACTGTGTTAATCCATACGAAGCATTCGATCATGAACTCTCCAGCAAGATGAAACATAGATGGAAAAGGAAAACTGTTTGTCATAAAACAAGAAATCTCAAACACTGATACATAACCCAGAAAGCTAGAATGTTTACTGAAACTTTACAGTCGGGAGCTTAGCTCTACCATTGATCCATACAAAAATGGCGAAAATGCCTTCATATACTCAGAACAACAACAACAGCAGAATAAAGACATTGCATTGAAGGCTTTGCATCTGCATGGCTTTCTGACAGTCAACCTCTGAGAGATCATACAACTTATGTCAGACGCAATCTAACTCTTTGACAGTTCCAACGGCGAATGGACGTGCCTTTAATTCATTACCATGCTTTCCCATTATGGCGGAGGTGATGTCTAACCACCACCAACCGCTTCAATAACTGCTTCATCGGGATTGAGAACGACTCAGCCAAATTAGCACTTTGGGATGTGGAACACTCCTCGCGCTGCCACCTGGACTAACTGAATGGCTTGAAATATGGATATGGAGGCCAGCGAGGAAGGTGGGGCTCGGAAACAGAGTGATAGGGTCACAATCGCAGGGGTGAAGCAAGGAGCGATGAGGTGTGGGAGAGGTGGTGGGGGATGACACATGGCAAAAGGGTACAAGCGGAGTAGGCAGGGGAGTGGATGTGATAGATGTAATTCGGTGGGAGGCTGATGTGGAAAGAGATGGGATACATGGCTGGCGATGAATGGATTGGGAAAGGGACCATGTAGACCAAGAGAGGGGGAAGGGACAAATGTCAGAAGATGAGGAGAGGGTAGAAGGGCGCGAGCCTCATCGCATGGCCAGGAGGAAGACAGGTTTACAAGATGACACGACAGGAAGGAGGCCCACCTTGCTAAAAATAGAGTCGCTGAGAATGACGAGGTCACGCTAGCACCGCTGATCCGGGCGCTAAAATCTTGACCGTCGGAAAGCTGCACCCCCGATTCTGGACCCCTCCCCTCTTCTTAAAGGTAGAAAGGCGGGGGGGGGGGG
>JASDQU011179538.1:25319-41242 GCA_032191745.1 Picea mariana | reverse complement strand
AAACTAGGAGCATTCTAGCGTGTTTTACTATTCATAATTAAGATGTACAAGCAGTTTATTCGAAATATGAAATTAAACTTGTAGGGGGTTTATCCTACAATTGTCTCCGTCCATTAATAGTTTAACTTACAACAACAATTCATACAACATTATGCTAGATATACTCTTTCAACCATTTAAATCAAAACGATTCTTGTTTAGAAAGAAATTCAACAGAAATAATTCACCCAACATTGTATAGATGTATTCTATCAGCCATTTAAATCAAAGCGATTCTTGTTTAGAAAGTAAATCAACAGAAATAATTCACCCAACATGGTACAGATGTATTCTATCATCCGTTTAAAGCAAGAGGCATATAACCAGAAAAAGAGTAGATGAACATATCTGAGCAAGTTCGTTGAAACAAATGGAACAACCATGTACCTCCCAACCTTAGAACGGAACAACCAATGCTACTTGTTCCATTCACCCCTTATCCTGACCACAAATCCATGAGGGCGAACTCAGAACTCCACCTCAGCAATAGTCCTTCAGTTTCAACAACTTCTCCTTGCCTCACACTTAGAAAACAATGTTCATAACAGCAAGAGATAATTATTCTTTTCCCAACATACTAGGCAGTGTCCTGCCTCCTCTCATATGCTATATATCAAAAGAAATTTTTGCCTAGGTATTTTTTCCCCCTTGGGAATTTTCACAGTTTTCCAAATCCCTGATTTTCAGGGGCTTCCAATTGCCAAATTCTTGATTTTCCACTTGTCACATTCATCCCTGAGGTAGTTCCAACATGTTCCCCTCTTGTGGAGTCATGGTCAGCTGATTTTAACATGGTTGTTCCATTTGTCCATCAACAATAAATATAAAATATTTTGTTTCATACAAGTGTCATAGTCAAATAGTTAGTTGGGTCAAATTAGATCTCTGCCCAATAGTCATAATCATCAATTACAATTAACTAAATTCAAAATTTGGAATTGCCATAAATGGCAATAATTTTCCAATTTTGAATTTACTAAAAACGAAAATAATTTCCTAAGCAAATTTCAGATTTAAAAACAATTTATTTTTGGGGATGTTAAACCCTTTCCCCCTTCAATAAAACATTGTCCTAAGTGTTTGTTCCTTTCTTGGACCAAGATTGGATGAGATTTTTCTAATTCTCCCTCCAACTCCCAAGTGGCCTCCTCAAGGCTAAAGTGCTTCCATTGCACTTTTACCTCGACAACAGCTCTATTCCGAAGTGTTATTTCTCTCCTGTCTAGAATGCACAGAGCTTCCACTTGGAACTTGCTTTCTGGTTCCACCTGCACCAAGTTCCAATCAATCATATGAGTAGGGTCATGAACGTAATTCTTTAACAAAGAAACATAAAATACATTATAGATTTTAAGATTGGCAGGGAGTTCAAGTTGGTATGCAACAGGTCCAATTCAAGCTAAGATCTTGAAAGGGCCACAAAACCTGGGTGCCAACTTGGCACAATTCCCTAGCTTTAGTGAACTTTTTTGGGCTTTGACTTTTAAATGGATGTGGTCTCCTACTTGAAATTCCAGGTGTCTTCTTTTCCGGTCCACATAACTTTTATGTCTGTCCTGCGCCTCCTTTAAGTTCTGTTGTACTTTTCTTACCATGCTCTCCATTTCCCGGAGCATCTCTGGTCCCACCATGAGTCTGTCAACTGAGTTATCCTAGCTAATCGGAGTCGTACATTTTTTGTCTTACAATACTTCGAAAGGGCTCATCTTAGCCAAGGTTTGGTAACCATTGTTGTATGCAGATTCCACCAAGTGTAGGTAGTCTTCCCACTTGCTTGGTTTTGTTCTTACGTACATGCGTAACATATCTTCTACGATTTGGTTTGTTCATTCAGTCTGACCATGTGTTTGTGGATGATAACTTGTGCTGAAATTCAAGTTAGTATTTAACCCTGCAAACAATTCTTTCCAAAAAGCAGATGTAAATTTTACGTCTCTATCCGAAATCACCATTTTAGGAATACCGTGCAGTCTAAAAATTTCTTTCATGAATACTTTAGCGATGTTAATAGCTTTAAAAGTAGAATTTATAGGAATAAAATGTGCATACTTACTAAACTTATCAATTACCACCATAATTGAATCATTATGTTTTTGAGTTCTAGGCAAACCTATAATAAAGTCCAGTGATATAGTCTCCCATTTCCATTCCGGCATAGGTAAGGGTTGCAACAAGCTGGTTGGATGCTAATGTTCGGCTTTTACTTGCTGACAATCTTGACACTTAGCTAAGTATTCTGTTGTTCTTTCTTTCATATTGGGCCAGTAAAATAATTTCCTTAGTGTTGTTACTGTCTTCTGATATCCCGGGTGACCAGAATATGGTTTCTTGTGTACTTCGTCCAAAATCGTTAACTTTAATTATGCCGAATCTGGTATGTGAATTTTGTTTTGAGTCGTAGTAGACCTTCTCTATCCAAACTCAGATCTGTTTTGTCTGAATTCTCTATATTATCTCGTAATTCTGCCACTGTTCTAGTGTAATTTTCATCGTTATTACCTGCAACCTTTATCCTCTGCTCAAGATCACTTTCTACCCTGCTAATGTTTATTTCAAACATCCCATGAACTCTTCTGCTTAAGGCATCAACCACCTTATTTTCCTTACCCTTGATATGTCTTACCTCAAAGTCAAATTCGCTCAAGAAGGCCAACCATCTTGCTTGCCTAGAATTAAGGTCCAGTTGACTAAACAAAAATTTCACACCGCTGTTATCCGTCAATAAAAGAAATTTTTTGCCCGTTATGTAGTGCTGCCACATATTTAATGCATGTATTACAGTTGCTAGCTCTAAGTCGTGAGTGACGTAGTTTTTTTCGTGTTCCTTTAATTTTCGGGACTCATAACAAATCATGTGTCCTTCTTGAGTTAAGACACCACCTAGTCCTTCTTTACTCAAATCCACACAGACTGTGATGTCCTTGTCCAGATTTGCTACCTTTAAAATGGGTGTGGTCATTAACAATTCCTTTAACTTATTAAAACTATCCTGACATTTATGTGACCAGTTAAATTTAGTTCCCTTCTTTTGTAATGATGTGATAGGGTATGCAAATCCTTCGGAATCGGCCATTCCATGATAGCTCTTATTTTCTCAGGATCTACTGCAATACCTTCCTCAGATATTACATGCCCTAGGTACTGTATTTTATTTTGATAAAAGTCACATTTATCGAATTTGGCATACAGTTTGTGTTTTCTCCAAGTTTGTAGAACTATCCTTAGGTGTTCTTCGTGTTCTTCTTTTGTTTTAGAATACACTAGGATATCATCAATAAATACCAAAACAAACTTGTCCAAGTCTTGACTGTAAATACTATTCATTAGACACATGAATGTAGCTGGCGCGTTAGTGAGTCCAAACGGTATAATGGCAAATTTGTAATGTCTATATCTCGTTTTGAAATCTATTTTACTTATGTCCTCATCTTTTATTCTAACCTGGTGATAACCAGATCTTAAATCCAATTTAGAGAAAATCTTTGCCCCACCTACTTGGTCGAACAGATCATTGATCCTAGGTAAGGGGTACTTGTTTTTAATAGTCATTTTGTTTAATTTTATGTTTTTAATAGTCATTTTGTTTAATTTTATGTAATCGATGCATAATCTTAGAGTTTCGTCTTTCTTTTTAACAAAGAGGATGGGTGCTCCCCATGGTGAAACACTCAGTCTGATATATTCTTTGTCCAATAATTCCTGCAGTTGAATTTTTAATTATGTTAAATCTGGTAAACTCATTCGATAGGGTGCTTTAGATGTAGGGGTTGAACCAAGTAGTAAGTCAATAGAAAATTCTATCTCCCTCCTTGGGGGTAATTCAGGTATCTCATCAACAAACACATCTCTGAAATCATGCAAAACAACAAAATCCTCCAAGATGGATTTATTTTCCTTTTCTAACAGGTTTGTTACATGGATGGCATAAACCTGACAACCCTTTCTCATGCATTTATTAAATTGCATTGCGGAAATCTGTCTAACTAAGATTGGTTTTTGTATACCTTGAACTGCCCTAGCAGTGTCATTTTCATCTTTATACATGAGTGATTTTTCATAACAATCTAATACTACTTTATGCCTTTCTAACCAATCCATTCTGATAATTACGTCATAAGACCCTAATGGTAGTATGTTGAGATTTGTCTTTATGTTTTGACCACCTAAACTGAACTCATAATCAGAAATAAAGTCGACTACTTTTCTTTTTGTTCTTGTTGCTAGTTGTACCAGCCAAGATTTTGCATGTCTTGTTTTCTTAAGTTTATTTGACTCCACTATACCCAGAGTGGTATAACTCAACATAGCTCCAGGATCAATTAAAACAGAAATACGAGTGTTATTAATTTTACCTTCAATTTCCACCACAAAGGACTGGTGGTCAGTTTGTCAGCCATCCATGAATACATTGATACGATGTAAGCTTCTACCTACATCCCCTACTGTAGATGCTTCCTATAGATTGTGAATAGTAGTTCTGGTTGCTAAAGTCAAACGTGGACAATTCCTCCTTAGGTGAGGTTCTCCACATTCCCAACATTTTAACAGTTCACAGGGGTTGTCCCCAAACTTCTTTGTTCCCAGATTTACTACTTTACCACCTCCTTGGGTGTTTTGATTGTTGGAGTGAAAATCTTTCCTTGGGAAAATCTTTGTTGCATTCCGATAAGGAGTTGGCTGGTATCCCTTCTTCCGTTGGTTCATTTGGTCTTGTTTCTTGTCTTTCCAAGCCTTTGGAAATTCTGACCGTTGTTTGTATTGGTTGTAACACATTCGGGATTTCCTGAAAACTTTGCTTAAGGACTTGGGATTATCAAATTCGATTATGTCCTTATAGGAATATGGTAAACAAATTAGGAACCACTAGATTTTCACTTTGTCCTCCCAAATATAAGGTACAAACCTTAGTAATTCCAGGAATTTGTTTATCAGATCTTCCATAGCCATTTGACCGAGTCGCATCTCATAAAATTATTTGGTTTTTCTTTCATAGTAACTTTCAGATAGGTATTGTTTCTTAAAGTATTTCTTAAAATCCAACCATTCCATCTATTTTTATTTTAGACCCTTGGCCAACTTCGGGTCTTGCCACCATATGTTGGCCTTCCCCTTCAGATTATAGATGGTCATTCTGACCCTCATATTGTTGGAATAGTTGTATATCTAGAAATACTTCTTGATGTCTAATAACCATGCTTCAGCTTCCTCCCCTATTCTAGATTCCCTGTCAAAGGTAGATGGCTTGATTTTCTTAAAATCTCCCTCCTGGTGATCTACTTGTTTCCTTTTTCTTCCTATTTTTGTTTTATCTTCAGCTGAAGGCGTACCTTCAGACAAGTTGTCCCCTTTTTCTTCTTCAGGACCAAAGTTCTTGGAGGCCCTTTTACTGACCTCTTCTTCCTGGTTATCGTCCTTTGGGATTTTCTTTGTCACTATACTTTGTAGCATGACTTCATTTATTTCTTGTTGTTCCTGCTGTGCCTTTTTCAGTTTCTCGTTGTCTTCTTTGAAAACCTGCAGCTCAACAATGATATTTCTCATAGTTTCCAAAACTTCGGTAGGTGAACTTTCGTCATTGTTTTGTCTCTAATATTTAGGAGGCCTTTGCTCAGGGTTCTCCTCAAGTCTAATTTCTGATTCATCTTGGGTTGCCATGATTACAACAAAATAAATTGTTTTCTGTTTGTAACAATAATTGTTTTGTTAGTTTTTTATAAACAGAAAAATATACGCTGAGTAAATATTTTGGCTCTACTCAAGGTCCAAGTGTTGTAAGCTTTTCTCTGATACCATATGTAATGTACCTCAAATTTGCCCAATAAAAAAAAATTTATGAGGAACATTAATCTCCAAATTTCATTTAGCAGACTCTTGGTTAAGAGAAGGTAGTATTTAACACAATTGTTAATCTTTGTGATATTTCTTATGTTCTGACTATCAAACGGTGAATGCTCATTTATGATCATTTCTCACACTGAACAGAGTTCCATATAAATAAATCTTCACATTCTAACATTTACCCTTCAGTCCTAAAGCTATTCTAATACTTACATATATATATCCATATCATATTAGACTTAGGACTCAAGATCCTATACTCTTCCCTAAGCATAAGCTTCTATGCTTGCGTGCAAGGGAAAATCTCATTGACTTTCGAAATAAAAATTTGTATACCATGCACAAAGTAAAATGGGTCGGGTGTATACATCCTCCATGAAATATTATTGACTTATTATAAGGTATTTGAAATTACTTCACCTAGGAAATAAATCGAGCGAATCCCCTAGCCTTTATTGGTTGGGTAATGAGCTTCCAGTTACTATTGAAATAAAGGTTTTGTTAACAAAGCTCAATCCTAACAAACTCGTTTAACTCCGTCTTAACTAAAAGATGTCTCACATGAACGATGTCTTATCTGAATGAGGTATTAACTGAAAGATAGCGGTTAGAGTTAAGTGGTCCAGTTTGTCGTATCACGATGGGACTGTCCTTTACTTCGCACCTCTTAATGTGAAAGGGAGGTTTCTTCTCAGGCATGAATTAAACCTTTGATCTGGTCATTAATGGAGACTCTGTGAGTGTGAAACTTGATGATTATCACTTGTCCCTTCGTCCAGTAAGATCACACCATCTCTTCCCCATCACATGGCCAAGACCATCCTTCATACCATCATCATTTACTCTTCGTGGTAAGGGTTTTCAGGGACAGATGAGTTTTCTTTTCTCATTTGTGAAGTTCTCTGAATTAGTTCTACGTTTTATTTTCTCAGCGAGGGAGATCGGTGACTTGGAGTATTTTACCCGGTGGAAGCAGGCATCTCTACCCGACTTCCCTAGTAAGTTCATGATGCTCTTGAATAAGTAGACTTCATGTTTGTTTTATTTTCAATCTTCCTGAAAGGACTCAACATTTCGCCTTCTTATTTCCGATTTTCAACGAGTTTTCACATGCATAGTTTTCATATGTATTTTACCCTTAGGGTTTCGTTGTTCCCCTACATTCCTTACAGTTCCTCGAATGTTATGCATTTTTAATTGGTGTTGAGCCTCTGTGAGACTACGTGGGGTTCTAGTCTAGGAGTTGAAAACCTGTACTATGGAATGCATGTTATTTGTGTTTTATTTGGGAACCCACCCCTTTGTAGGTTTTATCATGCCCTTAGTTGGTTCTTATGATTGTAACGTCTTCTTACTTTATTTCCATTTGGTACATAAAGAATTATGAGGATTTTGTGTCCCGTGCAGTTTTTTTAAGGGATGCCCTACAACATACAAATATTTGAGCCTGTAATAAATTCAGGTGTTTTCCTATTGTTATTATTGTTGTCTATATGTGGTAAACACTATTCGAAGCCTTGATAAAATTCGGCAAGAACGTTAACTCTGTATTTAAGCTTTGATTAAAGATTTCCATTTCAGCACAGACAGTTGTTTCATGTTATATTTGATGACTTCAATGGCATATAGAATTTAACTCTATATTTAAAGTTTGAGTAATGGATTCGGTCTGCTCACACTATGTGAACCCATGTAGTTTGGTTTCGAAGTTAAGATTGTTTATTTCTTTTCCTGAAGAGTTTGACTTAAACGACTTGATGACCAATTCTAATGATGGGACCCTGTTGTTGCGAGGGTACCCATCAGGAATTTCTTGGACCACCCTCCCCTTCGGTCTGGGACGTCTGTTCAACCAAAGCGTGACAGGGAAAGGACACTAGGTCTCCAAGTCGTAAGTTAAGTGCAACTCTGAAATAAATGTTTCCTATCATTAATCATTCCATTGAAAATTACATTTGTCTTACTTTTGTTGTATAATACTAATGTTGAATTTGTATTTCTTTACAGGGACTTTGACCATGCACAATTCTGGATGCAAGCCCCTGCCATACGCACAAAAGGTATTCGGGTTTTATTTCTCTGCCCTTAAAGGATTGTCCTAGGTTTCTAAGGATTGATATGATTCTAAAACTAGAATGCTATCATCTTGGGTGAAAAAAGTCCATGCATAAAGATAGTCTATTATTTAGCTCTGTATCTCCAATTTTAATAGAAGGGCATAAGGGTCATAACCTTATTACCATGTAAATAATTGAATGGTATAAATTAAATATGGTTGTATCATTATTCAAGTTGTATAGTCAAGTTTTAGATGGAAATACAAACAATCCCTTCTTTCAGAACAATAGATATGTTATATGAATATTTCTGGAATGAATAGCAATATGCATCTGTGAACAGTAATTCTGTCTTGACTTTTTCCGGTTTTACTTTGGATCCTATAGAGAAAATTTGAACGATTTCTTGTTTAATCATGTAGCTTTTCCCTTTTTGAATTATCACTGTAGTAGGTCCGTGCATATCAAAAATATGTGGTTCTAGGGTATATACCCTTCACTTCAATTAATTTACTACTGTATCATTTTATCTCAAAATCTCTTACACAATCTGCTAGCCTATTTGTTTACCCTTATAATATTTTGTGACTAGGCAGACTATTTGCTTTCCATCATTTCATTTCCAGAAATTCCACTATGACTAGTTAGACTGTTTGTCTTCCATTATATTTTTAATACCATATGCAGTCTAGAAACCTACAGTCATGTGTATATGTATTTAAACTTGTGTATTTCTGAAATTTATATTATTTAAGTTCACTAAGTTTTTTCGTCTTCTACGCTATTTGACTCAAAGAAAAAGGGGCTTTGTTCTGTAAGACTTTGAACTAGACAAGCGTAACTTCTGACATAAAAATGAATAGATGTGTTTACCTTCCCATATCATCATTGAGATTCTCATTATATAAATCTTTAGATATCGAAATAGAACATCAAATCTTTTGTACAAATGTTAAGTGTGTGTGTGTGTGTGTGTGTGTGTGTGTGCACAATGTTATTCTTATCATACATAGATATTATACGAGTGTTATGGCTCTGTATAAATTCCTTACAGTAATATGAGAATGTACAATCACTTTTAATACTTGTGTACCCTTCAATATTTTCCTTTGTCAATTATGCAATAAATGATTTCTTCGATGGATTTATTGTACTTATATAAACACAGGATCTATACTATCTGAAGTAGAATCGGACTGATTTAATTTTAAACTAAGAGCATTCTAGCATGTTTTACATAATTTTGATTCTATTCATAATTAAGATGTACAGGCAGTTTATTCGAAATATGAAATTAAACTTGCAGGGGGTTTATCCTACATTTGTCTCCATCCATTCATGGTTTAACTTACAACAATAATTCATACAACATTATGCTAGATATACTCTTTCATCCATTTAAATCAAAATGATTCTTGTTTAGAAATAAATTCAACATAAATAATTCACCCAGCATTGTATAGATGTATTCTATCAACCATTTAAATCAAAGCGATTCTTGTTTAGAAAGTAAATCAACATAAATAATTCACCCAACATGGTATAGATGTATTATATCATCCATTTAAAGAAAGAGACATATAACCAAAAAAAGAGTAGATGAACATATCTGAGCAAGTTCGTTTAAATAAATGGAACAACCACGTTCCTCCCAACCTTAGAACAGAACAACCAATGCTACTTGCCCCATTCACCCTCTAGCCTGACCATGAATCCATGAGGACGAACTCAGAACTACACCTCATCAAATGTCCTTCAGTTTCATCAACTTCTCCTTGCCTCACACTCAGAAAACAGTGTTCATAACAACAAGAGATAATTATTCTTTCACCAACATACTAGGCAACGTCCTGCCTCCTCTCATATGCTATATATCAAAAGCAATTTTTGCCTAGGTCTTTTTCCCCCCTTGGGAATTTTTGCATCTTTCCAAATCCCTGATTTTCAGGGGCTTCCAATGGCCAAATTCTTGATTTTCCACTTGTCACATGCAACGCTGAGGTAGTTCCAACATGTTCCCCTCTCATGGAATCATGGTCAGCTAATTTTAACATGGTTGTTCCATTTGTCCATCAGCAATAAATAAAAAATATTTTGTTTCATACAAGTGTCATAGTCAAATAGTTAGTTGGGTCAAATCAGATCTCTGTCCAATAGTCATAATCATCAATTACAATTAACTAAATTCGAAATTTGGAATTGCCATAAATGGCAATAATTTTCCAATTTCGAATTTACTAAAAACGGAAATATTTTCCTAAGCAAATTTCAGATTTAAAAATAATTTATTTTTGGGGATGTTACAGTTGACCTCTAGGGACATCCTCTTCATCTTCACCCTTTTCTATCTCATTTCCCCTAGGGTCATCGGGATTCCCCCCTTGAGGTGACTTCCTCGCCTCTAAAGTGACGGGGATGCCTACTTAAGGTGACAGTGGGTAGGGTCCCTCCTAGTTGTTGTTAATTGGTGGTTGGGTCGGGATTTTCCCAACCTACAACTTGTGCAATAACATGACTCAAGAAAGCTCCAAGAGCTTGGAATGCACGAATTGACAGTTACTTGACTAGACTTGGATTTTACAAGAGCTATGTTGATCAAACCTTTATTACAAGGTTGTGAATAATGCACCTGTGATCCTACTACTATATGTTGATGATTTATTTCTAACAGGTGTAAAGCCTCTCATTATTCAGTATAAAATGGGGCTAGCCTCTGAATTCGATATGAAGCATATTGGTCTCATGCATTATTATTTGAGACTAGAAGTATGGCAAAAGTGTGGTGAAATCTTCCTGGGAAAGCGAAGCATGTTTTAAAGATTGTTCAGAAGTTGTGGATGATGGATTGCAAATCCATGACAACTCCCACGGTGACAGATCTAAATAAGCCGAGAGACTTTGATTTTGATCCAGTAGACTCGCTCATGTACCAACCATTGATTGGATCATTGATGTATTTGGTTAATACCCGGCTTGACTTTTTCTTTGTTGTGAACACGTTGAGCCAGTTCCAGGTGGAACCTAGACATGAGCATTGGATAGCTGCAAAGAAAATTTTGAGATATATTCATGGGACGCTAAATTATGGTTTGAGATATGCCTCAAATAGTGATGTACAACTGTATGGATTTATTGATCCAGATTGGGCAGGGAGTGAAGATTACAGAAAGAGTAGTTCTAGTATATGTTTCAGTTTGGTATCTTCTATTATATCATAGGCTAGAAGGAAACATAAGTCTATTCCACTCAACACTGTAGAAGATGAGTATATTTTTGCTTGTGATGTTTGTATGGAAGCAGTATGGCTCTATAAGATGGTTTCTGGACTATTTGATTAGGTGTTGGATTTGACTGTGATATATTGTGATAATCAAAGCTATCTGAAGATTTCAGAGAACCTCGTGTTCCATGAAAGGTCGAAGAACATTGAGATCAAGTACTATTTTATATTTGATAAAGTCTAGAAGGGATAAGTAGTTCTCCAATACATCTCCACCGATGAGTAGACAACTGATATTTTGACGAAGCCTCTGTCCAAGATAAAGTTTTCATACTTGAGGGACAAGTTGGGACTCATGGAGATTGCTCCATTAGTTGAAAGGGAGGAGATTATTTCCTCGGTTGGGAGGGAGTGATGATATATGGCATCATGGATAGTTAGTGTGTTGGTGGACAAACATTCTCCAGGCAGAGAATGGTCCATGTAGAAGAGATTGTTGGTGGACAAACATTCTCCTTGTGGAGGATGGTCCAGGTTGACAGATTACTGGTGGATAGACATTCTCCATGTGGAGAATGCTCCAAGTTGACAGATTGTTTATGTACCATGGACACCTATTCTTCTAGGATGTATGTCCAGATTAGAAGAATGGTCCAGGACAATTATTCTTCTAGGACATGTGTTTATATTAGAAGAATGGTCTGTCTCCCTGAGTTCATAGTAGTGACCAGAGTGGGGAGATGTTTTACAGGACATACATGTTCCATGATTTCACAATAGTGGTTAGAGGGAAAACAGTCCAGGACAGTCATTCTTATAGGACGTATGTCTGGATTAGAAGAATGGTCCTTGTATCCCATGGCGTGGCTTTCAGCATCTGGGAGGACAATAATTCTTCTAAGACATATGTACAGATTAGAAGAATGGTCCTTTTAGTCCATTGTGTGGCTTTCAACATCTGGGAGGACAATCATTCTTCTAGGATGTATGTCTGGATTAGAAGAATGGTCCTTGTAGCTCTTTGTGGGGCTTTCAACATCTGTTGGGGCAATCATTCTTTTAGGAATTATGTATGGATTAGAAGAATGGTCCCTGTATCACTCTGTTGACTGAGTGACTTATGCAAGACACTCTGTTGAGTGCACTGAGTTTAGAACATGAATTATCCAGCATCATGCCTGATTACTTAGATGGAGTATGGCCTCTAGAGATGATGCAAATGATGATATGATTTGATGCCAGGAGACTGTTGTACTGCACGGTGAGAGCCTGCGTAGCTATTAGTTGATTGCAGTAGATACTGTGTGTCTCTGGACAATAGTTATGTGCTACTATGGTGGATTTGTTTCACTGGTAGTGAATGTGTGTCACTATATAGTATTTTTTCACTACTGGGAGTGGTTGTATACCACTGGATAGCAGTTGTGTGTTGTTATGGATCGACATTGTTGTGATCTATTGGATGGCATTGCAGTAACTAGGTGCTACTACCCAATTGCCATGGAAACTACCAATAGTGTTGGAGGTGAATTCTAGCTAGATGGACAGTGATGATGATTCTCGTGACTTTATCTGCATGATCACGAGTTAGCCTGTGTGGCTATGATGATGCTACCTATAGAATGGTCTGCAAGACTATGTGAGACTTTCCCA
Source organism: Picea mariana (assembly GCA_032191745.1). Classification (NCBI taxonomy): domain Eukaryota; kingdom Viridiplantae; phylum Streptophyta; class Pinopsida; order Pinales; family Pinaceae; genus Picea; species Picea mariana. The sequence goes on along the minus strand of JASDQU011179538.1, from coordinate 28,435 downwards.
TACCATGTGAAATGGATGGATTTGTTTGAGACCATTACAGTTAATACCTCCCTAGCTAGGAGGGAGTATTGATATTATGGTAGTTGCGGGAGGTATTAACCTCCATGTGTAACCTTTGACTAGAATAGAATATTTTGGAAGAAAGAGAAACCCTAAACAAATGTGTAGAAACCCTAGAATACAAGTCGGCTTAGTAAAAGAATTAATATTAAAATATTACCCTCCAAAAGGAGAAGTCTTCCTAGACAATTGACAAGGAGCATTATAAATAGAGGGCGCTTGAGCTCATTTGTACACACACACACACACTCACTCAATATAAGTAGTGCACAATTCTAGAGGAAGGAGTGCAACTACAACGATTGCAATTGGAAACTGGTTTTGGTCTATGGTTTGGGACTTTCTGCTTGGTGCGCTATCTTTGGAGAAAGGTGCACTCTCTATTGGTTATCTATTGGATCTAGTGTTGCTTCTGAAATCATTCCATCTGTCACAGGTTAAGGTGCTTGGGGGTGGTTGTGTGCCTATGGTTGGGTGAAAATATTGTGATATTTTCTACGGTTAAACGAGCACATAAAAAATTTTAACACAAAGATCCACTGTATGAAATTTCCATTGAATCCAAAATGATGGAGAACATCACCATCAAAATTATTGTTAAAAAAATATGATCCTTTTGTTTTTTTATGTGTCGATTGACTTAACCATGTACCCTTTTTCTATTGTTGTTATCCAAATTAATGAGCAGAGCAACTCGTTTGGAAAAGTGATTAACAACAACTTAAAAGAAAGGATTAGAATCTGAATTTAATACCAAATTAAAAGGAGTCATCCCTTGAGCACGAAACATTTCCTAGAAAAAACCATGAAATTTATAATTATAATATAGTTATATACTTAGTTTCGCAAGAAACTAGCTAAGGGATGCATATATGCGGTTATATGCTAATCCTATAATAAGCTAGTCTCTTGGAGTTAACTTAACAACATTGTCCAATATTGTATTAAGTAAGAAGATGAAAACATTTTTAATATATATTAATATATGAATATAAGTATATATGTTAAATTCAAATAAAATTAAAAGAAAAGGTAGAGACTAGTTGTTATGCATGTTTCCTTGTTTATATCTTACCTTTGCCTTAGAGAGAATATCATTGGCTTGGAAGTAATGGCCAAACATTTTATTTGAAAAACAAGAACTCCTCAAAGCAGGTTGATTATTGGTCACTGTGAACTCCTCAAAGCAGGTTGATTATTGGTCACTATGGATCTCAATTCTCAAACACAAGATTGGAAATAGTGGTCTTGAAAGAAGACCCAAGTCAGAAAAATTTTAGATTCTTGAGTCATGAAAAAGGAACTAACAACTAGAGTGAATCATAGATGAAGCATTCCAACCAAAAAGGTTAAGTCTCTGAAATTGTTTGCAAGTATTTCATATACAAGCAGAAGAGGAATAAAGGATGTCCTAAAGATTTATCTTCCCTCTCTAATTATTTTCCCATGAACTACTTGGAAGTAGTTTAAAGTGGCAAGGCAGATATAAACAATTTTTCTTTCCAAATCTTCTACAAAATGATGACAATTAGTTTTAAGGGCTACATTTTTTGGACCTTTGGTTAGAAAGACTTATACTCATAGATCATAAGGTAATGCTAAATAATATTCATATCTCATGACTCCATCCTTCATACCAAATGGTGGGACATGTTTTACCAACCTATGCTCTGACCACATTAAACCACCATTTTGTAATTTTACTCGAATATGGCTTCTTGATGAGAATGCAAGAAAAAGATGGAACATAAAAAAGGATGAAACAGTTGCATGACTTAGTAGAACAAGTATTATTCACACTTGAGGTTTTATTAACGGTTTTCTTCTCCCTCGTGTTGTTCAAAAGAAACAATGGCATCATGTGGTTTTGTCAGCATTCATGGTCAACCTAGATTCAGTCTAGTCTACAATGGTTTTATAGGTGTTTGTCTCACAATGTTGTATTTCATAATGGACCTTTTTTTTATATGCTTGTAGCTTTCAAAAGCATTGCAGTTCAATATAAGAAAGAACCAAGTGTTTCTTAAATGTCGGTAGTTAAAAATATTTTAATCATCTATAGACATCTCATTAAGAGTTGTAGAAGTAGTTCTTATTCTTGTTGGAAATCCATTCATTTTCCCCTTACTATTGAAACTTAATGGATTGCTACTTGTTTTCCTTTGCGTAACACATGCTAGTTTTAGTTGTCAATTTATTATTCTCATCACATTCCATGTCAATTACTAATTCACAATTGCATTTCAAGCCATCCTACATTATGCATCATTCTAAGGTTCAAGACTTCACTTGAGAAAGACAATGGTAGCAAAAGCAATGTTTCCTCTTTTTGAGCCAAATTAGTTTTCAACTTTAGTTTCCAACTTTCTACCATGTTCTAGTGCCTTTGCATTTGTTTCCTTTTCAAAGAATTGTATCTTCTCATTCCACTAATCTATCCAAGACTTAACACAACTTATCAAGTAGATTAAACTAAAGTTCTGAATCGGATCACCCATTGGAAACGAGCTTTGATTTCATATGTGCATGTGTCGTGGGGGGCGATGTTGGGCATCACCTCAACCCCCCACGGGCTAAGCCCTCGCCCCACACGACCAGGGCTTAGCTCGTGGGGGGCTGGAGCGATGCCCAACATCGCCCCCCACAACACCCAGGGCGCCTAGCCAACGCGTGCAGGCTGGATGGGTGCCCTGGGGGGCGAAGTTGGGCATCACCTCCCATTGAATATACCATTTAGTTTTTAAAAATTTATGTTTAATTTTTTTATATATATAAAATGTTATATATATATATATATATATATATATATATATATATATATATATAATTTCAAAAAAAAAAAGAAATTAATACTTTTTAATTACATCTTGTGTATTTTTTTAAGTTTTTTTAATTTTTTTTAAATATTTTGTATAAAAGTTTTTATTTGGAGTCATTTTTTTTTTTTTTAATATATTTTGTAATTTTGAGATTATTTTTAATGTTTTTTCTTTTTTTTTTTAATTTTCTATTAAATTTTGTATTTTAATTTGATTTTTTTAATATAATTTTTTTTT
>JASDQU011179538.1:5192-18696 GCA_032191745.1 Picea mariana | reverse complement strand
ACAAGAGGGTGCTTCGACAACCTTGAAACTAGCACCCAAGAGAGGTGTGCACTTCAGCCTTAAAGGTAGGTTTAAAATTTCCAAATGACAAGTGATGACTCAACACTGGGGCACAACTCAACTCACTCCAAAGGAGAATGATAAACCCCATCACATGGACACACCCAACACTGGGCTCTCTCACAGGTCGACCCAACTCAATCACAAAGGAGAACGTATCCTAGAGAATGTCACATGATGTTGTAATCATCAAAAATTTGTACCATCCCACTTGGCACGGATTCAACCAAGGTTGTCACCCTTTAACGATGACATGGCCATTGGAGGGGTGGTTACAAGGAATGTCCCCCAAAGTCCTGGAGTTCCATAGCACTTCTGCATCTATGGTGGAAATCCATCCATTGTTAAATCCAACGGTTGAGATTCTCCCTCGTTTAATGCACATGCTTAAGGGATTTCAACGTTCGGCACTAAACATCATTTTCTCTACTAGCATATCTTCTAGAATCCTACCACATGGCTACGACCTTCATCCCTTTCAACTTATTCAATACACCACCCCAAATCTTCAGAGTTTCGAAACCCTAGACTCCCAAAGGGTCCACACTTACACATGGCAACTTGTTAAATGTAGAGGCATGGGCAAGTAGGCCCGGGCCTTCGACTGATTAACCCCAACATTCCCACATTTCAAGTTCCCTGAAGTCCCAAACACCTAGTACCCCAGGTACTCTACCAAATTTTAGGCCAAGAAAGCATATGCCAGGGGGATGACATGTGGCAAAGAGAAGAGATGACACATGGACCCATCAATGGGTGACATGTGTCACGTTCCAATTGGCATATAAGGCCTATAAAAGGCACGAATCAAGGTGACACATGGCATGCCGAACATGGGTCCACATCACCCTAGGTGACGTCAATGTGCCACGTCACTCTAGACTGACAACCTCTGGGAGTCTCTAGCTTCTCCTTCCTACGAAATCGCCCGGAGCTTCGAAGCCTGAACTTTTGCCAGCAACCTCCCTATACTCCTTTTTTCCCACAGTCAAGATAGGTCCACATAGATCCATAGATCTACAGCCTCTGTCGCTTCGCGACTTCAACATTCAGGAGCTTGGTTGTCTAGTTTCCTTTTTACTCCCGGAGTGGTCAACGTCGGGCTAACCATGGTCTAGATCCAACGGTCGAGAGGAATCCTGACGCGTCCTTGGATCAATGGTCCTCGTCGCTTCATGACTTCAGCTTTCGGGGGTTTCACCCTTTTAACACTCTTGTTCTCCCAGAGTGGTCAACGTCGGATTGACCATGACGTAGATCAAACGGTCAGGGAAGATCTCGAAGCATCCTTGGATCTACGGTCCTCGTCACTTCGCGAGTTCAACGTTTGGGGGTTCCACCTGTTTAACACTCCCTTTCTCCCGGAGTGGTCAACGTTGGACTGACCATGGCGTAGATCCAACGGTCAGGGAAGATCCTAAAGATCCTTAGATCTATGGTGCTCATCACTTCACGAGTTTGGCGTTTGTGGTTTCCACGTGTTTAACACTCTCTTTGTCTCAAAGTAGTCAATGTTGGGCTAACCACGACGTAGATCCAACAATCAGGGAAGATCTCGAAGATCCTCATATCTACGACTCACGTTACTTTACTACTGGGAAGTGTATCAGGGTTTAACGGTGGGATAGGTCCCATGGTCACAGTCAAGAAAAACGTCAGATGTCGGTCAACCTCACTATTAACCATACCAACAAGTTTCCTTCAGTTGATTTTGAAGGTTGCAAATTCATAACATCCTGGAGTGTCGAAGCCAAAATAGCTTAGCTCCTTTCGGACCTAGCAAAGGGTTCCAAGGTCCTGGTCATGTGGATTCCCTAAAAAATCTTGGGGTTTCATGCTCAACTCTTAGCCATGATTTGGTTAGGGTCGTGGACATAAGCCCTCAGTCACATAGACGAATGGTTTGAAGGAGGCGCCCTCCCTCCACAGAGCTCAAATTTAGTTATATGTGAAGGTAAATTCAAGGGATCGACAGGACTGAAGTATTCCAGAAAAATCTACTCCGACTCTTACATTACAAAATCAATCCTTGGGAAAAATTCCCTTAAGGGCTTTCCAACTAGTACAGGAATTGTAAACTTATTCTTAAATTCATTTGCAAACCCACATCTTAAAGTTCTCCTATTGCTAAGCAGAGGCAAACAAAAACCATTCAAATATAGGGGTTCACAGAAAAACAATAGACATTTCTAATAATTAATCAAACAATGCAAATTTTAGTCACAGACACAGACATCCAACCACTCGTTTCAATTCTAGAACACGAATAAGGAATACTTATCAAGAAACCAGATAGTGAAGCAATTGCTAAGAGGGGTGTCTATTTCCACCCAACCGTAGGCACAACTACTCCTGGATGGGTTTACCGCTAGCCACCCCCTAGCTAGATCATGATGCTCTGAGAGAGACTCTTGCTTCTTGTTCAACGACAGTCAGGGACGGAGGCCACTCTCCTCCTCCCATAGAACCTTGGAAAAACGTTTTTCTCTCCACCAAGTAAGGGGCCCTACAACGAGTGCTTCCTCAGTCACTCATCTTCTCTGCAACCTCATTTATCATCTTGGACTAAAAACGCTACCAACAACTTCTTGCACCCAGAGAAAGCTTGTTTTTCAGTTCTCTTCAAAACCAGAGAGTTGTACACGCTCTTCTCCTTCAGGAAAAATGGTCTCCCAACTCATCTTTTTCACAATCCTCTCTTCTACCCACAAATCCCCTTCTTTTCTTTCCTTCCTAAGCAATATTGTGTGGGTCTGAATCCCCATTTCATGGTTAGGTCAAGAAGTTTCTTAGATGGGTACTTTTCCCATCTCCTCGTTGACTCCTAAGGAGGACTTCCCAACTACCAGCCTGACTAGTAATTTATTTATGGGTCAAAGGATTTTTCTGGGTCTGAATAATTTAAATCCAGTAAGGTATTGGTCTATTGGGGTTCATCTCAACCATTGTTGGTTTCCCTCACCATACCTCTCATGCATCATGATCTACCTTGGCAAACCCCTTCAGAAGTTATGCAACACTATCCATTTTATTTAATAACAAAAATACATACATTACCTTTTATAACAAAAAGGTTCATCAATTCCAACATCCACANCCTTAAAGGAAAATCGTTCTCAATGTTCTACCTGTCGATGTGCCTTTTATTTATGGAAGTAAACAAAAATGGGTATGTTTGTTTCATGGCATCCTCCATTTCCCATGTAGCTTCATCTGGAACAAAGTGTTTCCACTGCACCTTGACCTGTGCAATGGTTATGTTCCCGAGTGAGATTTCCTTCCTGTCTATTATGCATTGTGGCTCTGGTAGGAATTCTTCCTCTGGTTCCACCTGACTCATAGACCAATCAATTATATGATTAGAATCATGTACATATTTCCTTAGTAATGAAACATGAAAAACATTATGTGTCTTCACTGTGGGAGGAAGTTCTAGTCTATATGCTACAGGTCCCACTCTATCCAAAATTTCAAAGGGTCCACAATATCGAGGTGCCATCTTGGCATAGGCTCCCATTCTCAAGGAACTTTTTTTGGGTCTAACTCGGAGATACACATGATTCACTTCTTTGAAATCTCGCGGAGTCCTTTTTTATGTCTGCATAGATTTTTTGTCTATCCTGAGCTATTTTCATATTTTTTTTATCTGAACTACTTGTTGTTCCATTTCCTTTAGCATATCTGGCCCAATTGAAATTATGTCTATTGGGTTATTCCAGCTGATTGGAATATTGTATTGTCTAGCATAGAGGGCATCAAAAGGGCTCATCTTCAATGACTCTTGATAGCCATTGTTATAAGAAAACTCTATCAGTGGTAGGTAGTCTTCCCACTTCTTGGGATGATGCATTACATCCATCCTTAGCATGTCCTCTAACACTTGGTTTACCCTCTCTGTCTTCCCATTAACTTGAGGGTGATAGGTTGTACTAAATAGTAATTTAGTTTCAAAACCAACAAACAAAGATTTCCAAAAGTTTGAAGTAAATTTTGTATCTCTGTCGGATATGATTTCCCTAGGTATGTCGTGTAGTCTAAATATTTCTTTCATAAAAATACTGGCAATATCTATTTCCTTGCAAGTTGATTTGACGAAAATAACGTGAGCAACCTTGCTCAATTTCTCCACAACTACCATGATGGTGTCATTTTGTTTGGTTGATTTTGGTAACCCTGTGATGAAATCCATGGAGATGGTTTCTCATTTCCATTCTGGGATTGGTAGGGACTGCAACAACCCTGCTGGATGTCGATGTTCTGCCTTAAACTGCTAACATTCTACACATTTAACTAAGTAATCAGCTATATCATTTTTCAGTCTGGGCCAATAAAATAGTTTCCTAGTGGATGTGATCATTTTCTAATAACCAAGATGTCTGGTATATGGTCTTTTGTGTAGTTCATCCATTATGAACCTCCTCAAGTCGTCACAATTTGGAATATACAACCTACCTTTGTAAGTTAGCAGGCCATCATTCAACAATTGATAACCCTCATACTTCAGTCATGTGGGCTCTTGCTCTAAGTCTGATTTCACAGCCTTGAAAAATGCATCTGTTTCTTATTCACTTTTGACTCTCTCCTTAAGGTCTGTTTCACAGGTGCTTACAATTGCCAAGTGAATCACTTTCATACTTCTGCTAAGGGCATAAACCACCCTATTTTCTTTTCCTTTGATATGTTTGATTTCAAAATCAAAGTGACTAAGGAAAGCCATCCATCTAGCTTGTCTAGCATTGAGTTTTGGTTGATCAAAAAAATATCTCAGCCCACTACGGTCTATCATAAGAAAAAATATTCTACCTAGGAGGTAATGCCTCCACATTTTTAAATCATGTACTATGGCAACCAACTCCAAATCGTGGGTCACATAATTGATTTCATGCTCATTCAATTTTCTGGATTCGTAGCAAATCACATGTCCTTCTTACATAAGGACTCCTCTAAGCCCTTCCTTGCAGGCATCTGTACACATAAGGAAGTCTTTGTTTGGGTCTGCAATCTTCAACATAGGTGCATTTGTTAGAAGGTATTTTAGTTGATGGAATCTCTCTTCACATTCTGATGTCCAAATTAATTTAACTCATTTTTTCTCAAGGGAGGTGATTGGGCAATCGATCTTGGAAAATCCTTTTATGAACTTTCTATAGTATCATTCTAGGCCCATAAAGGATCTGATATCAGATACATCCTTTGGGGTAGGCCAATCCATAATGGATTTTATCTTGTCAGGATCAACTACCACTCCTTCAGAAATAACATGGCCTAAGTAATGGACTTGTTTTTGGAAAAAATCGCACTTTCTAAACTTAGCACAGAGTTGATGTTCTCTTAGCACTTGAAGCACTAACTTGAAATGTTCTTCATGTTCTTCCCTACTCTTAGAATAGATTATGATATCATCAATGAAAACCAACACAAATCTATCCAAAAAATTATTGAGTACATTATTTATTAAGCACATAAAAGTGGTTGGTGCATTGGTAAGTCCAAATGGCACCACCACAAATTCATAGTGCCCATATCTTGTCCTAAAGGTTGTTTTATGGATGTCTTCATCCTTAATTCAGACTTGATGGTATCCAGACCTTGAGTCAATGTTGGATAAAATTGTGGCACCTCTTAATTGGTCAAACAAGTCATCGATCCTTGGCAAGGGATTCTTATTCTTAATGGTCGTCTTATTAAGTTGCATATCGTCTATGCGCAACTTGAGTGTGCCATCCTCATTTTTCACAAACAAGGCTTATGCTCCCCATGGAGACACACTAGGTCGAATGTAGCCTTTATCCAACATCTCTTTTAGCTGTATTTTGAGCTCAACTAGCTCTGGTGTACTTATTCTATAGGGTGTTCTAGACACTGGCACCAATACTGGTACAGGTTCTATTGAAAATTCAATATCTCTTCTTGGAGGTAGAGCTAGTACCTCTTCTGGAAACACATATTTATACTCTATTAATATGGAATGGTTCTCTAGGCTTGGTTTATTGTTCTCAACAAAGTTCAACACTTGTATTGCATACAAAGGACACCCTTTTATGTAATACTTCTTCACTTGAAGGGCTGATATTTGTTTCACTGAGACATGATTTTGAATTCCTTGTAGGGTTATTTTTCTCCCTTCTTCATCTTCACACTCCAAAGTTATATTGTAACAATCCAACTTGGTTTTATGGGTAACCAACCAAACCATGCCAATCAACAGGTCATAGGATCCTAAAGGGAGCATGTTTAGGGTTGCTTGGGTGGGTAATCCATTCATAATGAATTGGCATGCTGGTATGACCTCTATTACCTTTCTTTTGGTTCTGGTGGCTAGTTGTACCATCCATGATTTAACATGTTTTACTTTCTGCAATTTACATTTATCAACAGTTTGAAGGGAAACATAAATCAGATTAGAACCGGGGTCAATTAAAATGGAAACTAGATGGTTGGAAACTTGTTTTATCGCACCATCTGAAGTCAAGTTAAAACCTAAAATAATTATTGTTATTTATTTAGTCTTTTAATTAAAGACTTAATTTTAACAATAATTAAGACCTAAAATTGTATGTTTATGTATCATGAGCATTATTTTATATTCATTACTTTCGGCCTTTATATTCCATATATAAAATCATTTATAAAATGGTTTTTAGTTCCAAATGTTAATGAGAGGAGATATTTGATACCAGATATCCAAGGGTCAAAGATCAACGGTTCTTCTTTGATCACCCCCCCCCTGCATCCTCCATGGTTAACAAAAGGGGAGGGGGCCGAAAAAATTAAGTTGGGTTTGATCTCGAATGACGTGGAAACTCTTGAACAATTCCAACCCCCCTCTATATGGTTTTCAAAACCACAGAGTCCACCCCCCTCTATATGGTTTTCAAAACCACAGAGTCCACCCCCGCAATTGTTGTGGCTCGTTGATTTTGAAAACCCTTGGTACCATATCCGGGTTCACCACTTCATATTGGAGTTTTTGGGTTCGATTCCACTCGCTCTCTCCTTGAACCCCTAGGTTGTTTATCATATACAACTCCTCTTCTTCTTGTCGATTTGTACATAGTGTATGTTGCAGATCAAGAGGAACAAATGATCGTATATTTGTGTAAATATAAGAATGGCCTCTGCTTGAGAAACAATTTTTGTTTTTGACACAAATTATGTGTATGACCTAGTTTCATTTGCAGATTGTTTGGGGGCGCTCTATCTGAACTAACTCCAAAATTAGCATGACAAATGCAAGATCCTTTTGGCACTATCCAGTGGCGGTCATCTATATAGATGACCTCCTGGACCAGGGAACCTGGACATTCATCTTTGGAGCTTTGTTGGTCAGTATCATTGTCTACATCATACCGGTTTTGGTACATATATATCTACAGTCCAGCATCTACCAACAATATTCCCTCAAAAATAAACCACTTTGGATGTTGATAACTGAGTTCCTTGGGTTGAATATCTATATCAGTTTCTTAAAGACGGATTGGCTGGAGAGAAAATGATATTGTTAGCCAGATGTCTACCAAAGAAGTCCATGCTAAGAATAAGGAGTTGGTCTCTATATCTAGCTATGTTCATGGTAACTTGGGAAATGATAGTGCACAAGCAAATAAAAAAAAAATTGAAGGTTCAAAGGAAGAAAGGTCACGCCTTGAAGAAAATATCAGAGCAAAGAAGTTGAAGTATAAAGAGCAGTTGTAGTAGAGTTACGTTTCCTTGCTAAATATAACATGGAAAACAGAGTAATAATTAAACTGTGGAACTATCCATCCTTTGATAGCAATATTACATTCGTTTGACTTAAAAACCCATGAAAATGTTGTTGCGACATAATTTAGTCTTTCAATCATGGAAGAAAATAAAATCGGTATTAGTCAATCGGGTTCTATTCTACAATTACTAGACCCTGCAGCTGAAATGGTAGAAAAGGCTATTGTCGTAGTGTCCAATTTTTAGTTATCCTTGAAGGTCAATTTAGAGTGGATGAGAAGAACGACCACATACCTCCTATTTTAAATTCTGAAGTGGTTTATTTTTCTTATGATATTACTATCCCCAGTACAACTGATTTAGCATTTGGTATGGATATGTTCAAGAGAATGCTTTAAGACTGGATATCCAGGCATGCTTAGTAGTTGATGAAGAACAATTGGTGGGCTCATCCTATATGTACCACACTTGACCCCTAAGTACCTTTCTAAGGGATGGGGCATCAAAATTTCATTTTCCTCAATCATCTTGAATCCTCTTCCCGATATCTCCATCATCTTCTGCTCGTCAAGAGCTTTCCAACAACTGATACTATGCTCGAATCCGAGCTATGGATTGGAAGTTATGCCCTTCCAAAGATCTTTAGGCATCCTTGGTCATGTGCCATTGTAACAACCTGTTTCCCCCAACTTGTAAATATAACTATAATGGCCAAGAGACTTTGTAAAACTCCATATGTGTGAATGTTGATTTGATGGACCTTTTGAATGAAAGGTAAATGGATGTAAATCTTGTTATTTACTAGAAAATGGATAGTGTTGCATGATTGTTGGAAGGGGGGGGTGTACTTAGAAAGACCACAAATTCTATACAAAGAGATGGTGAAGGGGAACATGAATGGTTGTGTTAACCTTCACCAAACCAGTACTTATTGGATTTAATTTCTCAAGACCATAACATTCCTCTGACCCAGAAATGAATTACAGTCAGGTTGGTAGGTGGGAGGACCTCCTCAAGAGTTAATGAGGGGATGGGGCATAGCACCCATCTGTAAGGATTCCAGACTTGACCACGGGCTAGGAATTCGAGCCACACACAACCTTGTTGAAAGAGGCGAGAAAGGAAGGTGTGGTGGGCAGAGGGAGGCCTGCGGAGAGTGTAGAGACGAGAGGTGAATCTCTTGGGTTCAAGGAAGAACTAGAAATAAGCGTTATGGTCATAGGAAATGGCAGGGAAGGTTATGATACAAGATGATAAATGAGGTTGGTCCTCCTTTCTTGGTATCATGTAAACCATTGCCAATAGCCCGCAGGAGGAGGAGATTAACCTTCGTCCCTACTATTGTTGAGCCAACAGAAAGGATTGTGTAGCATAGCATCGTGGTCTAGCTCGGGGGTGGCTAGTGGTAAATATGTTTGGAGTGACTGAGCCTATGGTAGGGTGGAAACGGGCATCCCTCCCAGTAGTCGCTTCACATTGTCTGGTTCTGATAAGTATTTTCCCTGCTTTATTTATTAAACTGGAATGATGGATGATTACTTGGACTTATGCATATGTGCATTTATAAATGTATTCTATGTGAAATGGCTATGTCATGTATATGTTTTCATCCCCTTGTAAAATTACACTTCCAACTGATAGACTGCATGCCCAATTTAACTCCAAAGACTTCCCGGGGCATAAGTTGTGAAGATGGTCAAGATAGGAGATATCGTGTTGACTCAAAACCATCCATCCAAAGAGGATACCTCTTCTAGACCCCTTTGTCGTGCAACCATAATTCCAGACCCAAGTCCTTAACCCTTTAATGGTAAGGCTCAGGAGGGGTAGCAAAGTTAAAGCCTTGAAAAAAGAAGGTATCTTCGTCTAGAGACAATCAAACGAGATCCGTTCGAAAGGACCCACATGACCGATACCCAAAAACCTTGAACTAATCCTAAGGAAACCATGTTCTCTTGGCTTCATAGCTTTGAAAGTCTGAGACTTCAGAGTAAGATCGACCTTACTAGCCTTACATGGACTGAAGGTGATCGAGAGACTCGGTCTCCCATGGGATTGACCGGCGATAGGTGGTTTTCCAAGTGGTTGGGTGGACCTATCTCACCAATTAAACTGAGGCATGAAACCCCTAAGGCCGGAGCCATGAAGAACCCAGCATCGTAGATCGCAGGACCCTTCGGATCCTTACCCCAACCGTCATCATATCGGGGACGCATGGCGCTAGTCCCTCTACTTTAGAGGTTGGACACTTCAAAAGGTTAGAGGAGTTTTCTTAGAAATACTCCCGAATGTCAAAACCCCGAGGTAACCAGACCTGTAGATCTATATGTCTATGTGACCGAATCCCAACCGTGAGATCTGAGGAATGTAGAATATTTTCAACCCAAGGTGATGAGTTATAATGATGTCATCCCTAGTGACATGGATCAAATATTAACGAGCCATGTGCCACCTGGTTTTAGGTGCATCACCTACCCCATATGACTCTTGGATCGTAACATGCATCACCCTAGGTGAGGGCACGTGTCGCCCCTGATCCAACTACGTGTTTGTCCGCAAGTTCAGACTTTGGCGGAATTAGATTCAAGTGAGTCAAGAACTCTCGAAGCCCGAGATACGAAATCAATCTTAGTAGTTGGTTGTGACCAGAGTTTGGACCGTCGATTCAATATGTGTCTATCCGCGAGTTCTGACTTCGACGGAATCATATTCAAGTGATTCAAGAACTCCCAAAGCCTGAGATCCAAAATAAATGTCAACTATTGGCTGTGACTAGAGTTTGGACCGTCGATTCAATTTGTGTCTGTCCGTGAGTTCGGACTTTGACGGAATCAAAGTCAGGTGAGTCAAGAACTTCCAAAGCCCAATACTTGAAGACAATCTCAGCTATTGGTTGTGACCAAAGTTTGGATTGTCGATTCGATCTATGTCTGTCCGTGAGTTCAGACTTCGGCGGAATCAGATTCAGATGATTCAAGAACACCTGAATCTCGAAGTCCCAATGCACACGAGGAACCTATTGAGTCAAACCCATGTGGAAAGTTCCACGACCTCGACCAATGAACACCCGAGGAGCTAGAGAGAGGCGTATCCACCAGTTCTGAGTTTGGTTCTGAGTATGGTAACTGCGTCGGGAAAGACCTAGACGAGCAAAATGGGATTTGAGACCCCGAATGAAGGTCTTAAGTTCTTAAGAAGAAATAAATTTTGATGCCCCACCATGGATGTGTTAAAAATTGGTATCAGAGCATGGTTACAACACTTGGCCTTCTTGGGCTCATGGACAAGTTGCATAAAAACCACATTAAAGGGATTTAAGTGTGACATCCCACCTTACTTCCTTCCTAAACGGTCTGGTTAATTCTGTATTATAGAAAAGAATGAAAGCTTCATGTTGTATGTATTTAAGAAATATGAGTTATGTGTTGTTCATAAACTAATATACTGTTAACTAATAGCAAGTGTTTTTTCTTCACTCAAGCGGTCAGTCAGTCGCAGGAAATTGCAAGCATAAAGGATGGTAACACGCCATGAAGTGGGGGATGGCTCCCACAATAGAGATGAATAATATGATGAGAGGAGGGTGGTTGAGACTCCTTCGGATCTGGCTAAGACTATAAGGAGCCTCATTATTGAGTTACAGAGATGCAAGGTCGACAACGAGAGATTGATAAAAGAGCAAGAGAAGCAAACGGAAATTAATGCAGTCTTACTGCAATGTTTATCCAACATATAGAGATAGCTGCAGCATGGAATTTCCACTAGTCATGTGGACCGACGACACATGAAGAGGAGCCGAAGTCCACCTGAGATACAAAAACATGGTCCCATAAGTGGCCACACTATGAAGAGTACCTCGAGGAAGGTCCAACCCGGAGACAGGGGACACTCATCGGGAGAATCCTCTGGAAAAGAAACGGGCGACTCAAAAGGATATTCTAGTAGTAAAACTAGGTCACATTCCCTAAGGAAAAGGAAGAAATGAAATCATTCCAAAATTCATGACCCTGAAGAGTTCAAGAAAGCCAAACCACCCTCTTTCGATGGTCAGATTAAGAAAGGGGAAGAGGCAAAAGCCTGACTACTTGAACTAAAGAAGTACTTCAGAGTCCGTGATTTCTCTGAAAACTTGAAGGCTCGAATAACCACCTTCAACCTGAATGGAAAGGCTTCCATTTGGTGGGAAGACCTTAAGAATGTGAAAAGAATCCATGAAGAGAACCTATCTTGGAAACGGTTTGAGAAACACTTCAAAAATAAGTATCTGTCAAAAAAATATTTCGACAAGAAGACCAAAGAGTTATATGAACTCAAGCTGGGACATCTCACCATAGAGGAATATGTCAGTAAATTCCTTGAGTTGTTGAGGTATGTACCCTACATAAAAGAGGAGAAGGTAAAAGTGCAATGATTTATCAGTGGGTTACCTCAAAACTACCAGAACAAGATTGAGTTTGACAAGCCAAAGACCTTAGAAGANCTCGCGAGGACTGGAAACAGAAGAATAGTTCAGGGTTCAAGAAGAAGGGGTTTAAATCCCCGATATTTAAGAACTATAGGAAGGATTCAAAGATGAGCCTTCCTACCCAAAGTGTGCACCAACAGAATTTCCCCTCCCATAGTGGAAATAAACCTTTTGGATCAACCCAAAGAAGGAACCCTTGAAATGTTGGGGTTGTGGAGAAGAACATCTACTGAGGGATTGTCTGCACAGACAACAGAACAGTAGGATAGTTTACAACAACCAAGAATCTACCACCGTTAATGATGTGGCTAGGAGTATGCCACAAATTTATGCATCCGTGAATAATAAACAAGTCGGCCACCAAGCTTCAGTGGTGGAGATGGAAGGTATGATCACTAACCATCTAGTTTCTATTTGAATTGACCCTGGTTCTAACTTGAGTTATGTGGTCCCTCAGACTATTGATAAGTGTAAATTGCAGCCACATAGACATGCTAAGCCATGATTGGCACAGCTAGCCACTGGCACCAAAAGAAAAGTAGCGGAGGTCATACCAGCTTGCCAATTCATTATGGATGGATTGCCCACCCAAGATAACCTTAACATACTTCCCCTAGGATCTCATGACCTATTGATTGGCATGGAATGGCTAGATTCATATAAAACTAAGTTAGACTGTTACCATAAAACTTTAGAATCAGTAAATGAAGAAGGGAGAAAGATAACCCTCCGAGGAATCCAAAAGCTTGTCTCAGTGAGATGAATATCAACCATTCAAATGAAGAAGCATTGTAGAAAGGGGTGTCCTCTATACGCAATACAGGTGTTGAAGACTGTTGAGGATGACAAACTAAACCTAGAGGACCACCCCCTATTAAGGGAGTGTAGAAATGTGTTTCTAGAAGAAGTATCAGGTTTACCCCCGAGAAGAGACATTGACTTCTCTATAGAACTTGCACCAGGAGAGGTCCCAGTGTCTAGGACACCCTATAGAATGAGTACACCCGAATTAGTTGAGCTCAAGCTACAACTAAAAGAAATGATGGATAAAGGCTACATCCAGCCTAGTGTATCTCCACGGGGAGCACCGGTCTTTTTTGTGAAGAAGAAAGATGGCACACTCCGACTGTGTGTAGATTATAGACAACTCAATAAGGCAACCATAAAGAACAAGTACCCCTTGCCAAAAATCGATGACTTGTTCGACCAATTAGGGGGTGCTTCCATTTTCTCAAAGATTGACTTGAGATATGGATACCACCAAGTCCAAATCAA
>JASDQU011179537.1:34569-46261 GCA_032191745.1 Picea mariana | reverse complement strand
GAAGTCTAAGAGAGAGTAAGGAATGAGTTTCAATTGTTTCTCTATCTGAGCAAGAGTTCCTGCAAGGAGTGCAATGAAGTTGTCCACAGGGAGTGCATTGACAAGAGTTCAGAGTTTTATCTATGAAAGCTCAAGAGGGTTAACGTTGTTCTCATTCTCGCAGAAGTGCAAGTTGAGCACAGGAGTCGTGCAAGGTGTGCGCAAATTGAGTAAAGTCTCAGATTTTGTGAACCTGAGAAGTTTTTGAAGGACTACTGTTGTAGGGAGTGCGCAGAGTTGAAGGACTTCAATTCTTTGAAGTAATTGAAGGATTTGCCACAAGGAGTGCGTGCAGGAGTCTTGTTTAAGATTCGGAGTTGGAGAAAGCCTAGGAGGGATAGAGTCTTCATAGTCATCAAAGAAAATCATAGAAGGTTGGTGCCTTGAAGCATCACAAGGTTGAGTTGCAGGCGGTTAAGTTTTGTGGAAAACTACTTTATCAAATTTGCAGAAGTTATCAAAAGGGAGAACAGATGGTCGAAATTCTCCATGGAGAATTCGTGAAATCCTGCGAGTCGTCAGACCTCACAGAGGAGAAAGGAGGTTACAGTGGTCATTTTCTGGAAGCAGAAGCTCAGGAGAGAGAGGGATGTAGATTCATGCCAACGAGGACAGTTGGATTTACTCACGAAATTCCATTTCGGGGTTTCGTCGATGGAGGGACCGAAGCTTCGACGTTTGGATTTGCGAAATTGCGAAGTCTGAAACCCCAACAAGGCGAGAATTTTTGTAGTGGGGCCCAATACTTGGACATGTGTCGGAGTCCAAGAATTTGGGTGTTTCAGGGTTTCATGAGCAGGAGAACCGAAGGCCTTGTAGCGAGATTCCCGAAGTCGCGAAAGGTGAAGTAGCGAAGTGGTGAGTGGATCAGAGCCATCCATTTGGGGAGGATAGGTGGCAGAGATCTAGATATCTCATGAATTCAGGGTTTGCGAGGTGAGAGCCCAAAGTTTAGGTACTCTAGGTTACGAAAGGCGAAGTCCCGAAGGGGTGAAGAAATGTGTGTGTGGGGACAACTATCGGTGATGTGTATCAGGATTTGGCATTTTGGCATTTTAGAGGATAGGAGGTTGAAACTTCCATTCCAAAAGTCCCGAAGTTGCGAGTTGCGATAAGGTGGCTGACGAGTTCGGGATCTTGGCACTTCGGGTGTCGGGGATACCAAGGAGGCATCGCTTAGGGAGTGAAATCGCGAAGTGTGAAGATAGCACGAGGGACACGTGGCAGAATCACTAGGTGGGCCCGTGGAAGAGACAGGTGGACGCGTGTCGTCTTTTGAAAGAATTCAATACCCCATTGACCTCTCGTGTCTCCGGGATTCATGAGACAAGAGCCAAGAGTTCGACATCGAAATTCACAAAGGGGCGAGAAGAGAAAATTGATAGCGTTAGGCCTAGCTGGTGGTCACGCACGGATGGCGCTGACAAGAGAAGGAGCGTGCTCGTATCGACATTTTGGGTATCGCGATATTTGGAAGCAAGAGTTGGGAGTTTCAACTCACAAACTCGCGAGTGGCGAGTTGTGACAAGCGCTTAGGCACATCGGGAATTCGGGTCTCGAAAGGTGAAGAGTTAAAGATTTGGGAGGAGAAGTCGCTAACTCCGAGGTTCCAAAATTGCGAGAACCACGACCACATCGTTTGGTCAAAGGAAGGCTAGAATTGAAGCTTCATGTTCGATCACGTGAGCTCAATTCATAAGGACCTGTGGAGAAGAATCATTTTGTGTCTGTTGGATTCCCAAATAGGAATCGAAGAGTCAATCTGACTCAAGGGAAATAAGTATAGCGATCCTGTAGCAGACTGCAAACCCAAGGGCTGAGAGGGTCTACGTCTACATCATCTTTGCAGCCAGTTGAAGATCAAAATACAAGAATACACTAAAATATAACACTTTTACATATTGATATCACTATCACCTTCTATCAACTCTTCTAGACCTCTATTTATACATTCCATGACTCTTAGACAACCCTAGACCAAATCCCATGTTCCAAAACCCTAGGTGCCAAAACCCCAGGTCCACATAACCCGCATTTTAAGGACTTCGCTGACCTGTTCTTCCTTCTTCTCTGCAAGGTGATCCAAGGCACCCAGTAGTACATTCTTATTCTTATTGACTTGTCCACCATCTATCTTCTTTGTTGCTTTGTCTTCCTTGATATTTTCTTTCAACGAATTGTTTTCCTTTACTTTGTTCCTTATTTTCTTCTTCTTTAACCACTTCGACCCTTCCTCGATTTGTGTGCCTTCCGCGCACTTCATACTTTTTCTTTCTTCTTCCTTATTCTTTGTTTTCTTCCTTAATACATGACCAAGGTCCAACAACCTCCTTCAATGCTTGAAAAGCCTGATCAGCTGGGGGAGTCCAAGTGAAAGAATTCTTTTTAAGTAGAGTAGTGAGAGGCACCGCAATATTGCCATAATTCTGAACAAACTTACGATAATATCCTATTAAACCTAGAACACCATGCATGCTTTTGATGGTCTTGGGGCGAGGCCAATCCTGCATGGATTCAATCTTCTTAAGATCCACCCAGACACTAGCCTTGCCAACAATATGAGTCAAGTACTAAACTTCCAAGGTGCCAAAAGAACATTTAGAGTGCTTGAGGAAAAGTTGATGCTAAGAGAGTAGATGAAGAACTTGATCCACATGGGAAAGATGGGATTGCCAAGTTTTACTGTATATGGGAATATCATCAAAGAAAACCAAGAAAAAATGATGAAGAAAAGGATGGAAGACATGATTCATGAGGCTGTTGGATCATGTTGTCATTGTTGCCAAAGGATTAATGTCAAACGAGCAATGTCTTGTCATAGTATATTGATGTAGTGTTTGATGGATCATGTATTGACCTTGATGTCAAGAGGAGTCATACTCGTATGCATAGATGAATATGGATAAATGAGTTGTCATTGATATATGATGTATAGTTGGATTGATGTAAATATGACTCATTATTGTCTTGTCATGGTTGTACAAATGGATGAACTCCAAAGTGGTCCCCTTATGGTGAAATCCCTCATGGGAAGACACTTTGTGATGAACTCCAAAGTGGTTATTGTCTTGTCATGGTTGTACAAATGGATGCACTCCAAAGTGGTCCCCTTATGGTGAAATTCCTCATGGGAAGATGCTTTGCGGTGAACTCCAAAGTGGTCCCCTTATGGGGAAATCCCTCACGGGAAGACACTTTGCGATTGATTTATAATAGAAGTATGGTCAGATAACCTGTGATTAATTATGGAATAATGAGATGAAGATCAGTGAATTTGTCAGTGAAACTATCCTACATGGATAGTGCTTGTCAAGACATTTTCGGTGGTATGTGGAACATCACATAACTCCTCATGGTTTGAGAATTATGGCCTTACGAAGTTGAAGGACCCTCATATGTTGGCTTGAAGCCCCAAAAGGTCAAAGAAGTCAAAGTGCTTGCAAAGAAAAATTATTTAAATAATAAAGTGAAGTGACAAAGTCAAAGAGGATTATTTAAATTGAAGTGACAAAGTCAAGGAGGATTATTTAAATAATAAAATGAACTGACAAAATCAAAGAGGATTATTTAAATAATAAAGTGAAGTGACAAAGTCAAAGAGGTTTATTTAAAGTAAAGTGACAAAGTCAAGGAGGATTATTTAAATAATAAAATGAACTGACAAAATCAAAGAGGATTATTTAAATAATAAAGTGAAGTGACAAAGTCAAAGAGGATTATTTAAAGTGAAGTGACAAAGTCAAGGAGGATTATTTAAATAATAAAGTGAAGTGAAAAAGTCAAAAAGGATTATTTAAATAATATTTAGTGAAGTGACAAAATCAAAGAGGAGTATTTAAATAATAAAGTGAAGTGACAAAGTCAAGGAGGATTATTTAAATAATAAAGTAAATGGAGAACTTAATAATTATGGAAAGTGGTTATAAGAAGGTCAACCCTAAAATTAGGAAAATGGGTTAAGTGGTCAAGTGCCTATTGGATACATGGACAAGTGGAAAATTGGGCAAAGTTGGACATAGGTGACTATGTGGACAAAGTGGCCTAGAAGATGCTTCTAAGGAAGCTACTTGGAGAGTATAAATAAGAAGCAAGGGTCTCTTGTGAAAATCATCTCTTGAGCATATCTTGAAGATCTATTCTGAGAGAGATTTCGACTGTAGGGTCTCATGGATGCATCAAAGTTTTCGTAAGTCAAGATCTTGACGGCAAAAGTTTCAGAAGTTCAGAAACCCTAGTTTCTGAGGCGTACGCAGGATGACAGTGTATTAGGGTGCATACATACTGAGGCGTACGTGGGCTGACAGTGTATTAGGGTGCATACAGACATGCGCTAGAAGTGTATTAGGGTGCGTACATGTTGGTAAAGCCATGGAAACTTGAAAATATGAAGATGTAGAGGTTCTATATTCTGAGATCAAGCTCCTAGGAAGGTCTACAGTGCTCAGATACATCGAATCTATCCATTGTTTCAAAAGTTATATCTTATTTCTATGAATAGTTGGATTTTGATGTATGCATCAGAAATGATTATGGAGATTTGAGAATTCTCCCTAGAGAGACTAGTGGTTGCATGGGATCTTCTGTATAAGTTAGATCTACAAAAATATAGTGCTGGTATATTTATCATTGATACTTCTTGTTGAGGAACATATTGTATTTCTTGGCATATGGCTAAGGGTTTTTGTGGTACATGGTTTAGGAGCATGAGTGAGTTGTTGGAGAGAATGGATGTGTTGTGATTGGCTATGGTACAGATTAGACAATGAAAGGAAGAAGTGGATGTGATATAAGGTTGCGAAGGATCTGAGTTTTTCATGGAGAGAAAACCCTAAATGTTCAAAAGGAATACGCAGGTTGTAGTACAAACATGTCGCGTACATACACAAGCTGTACTACTGATAGGGCGCATACATATGCGTGTTTCACTACTGATAGGTTGCGTACCTGTTGACATATTGGTATATGTTGAGGATTGATTTCTCTTCTCAGTTGATGCTAAGTTGTGTAAGCTGAGTCTTTCATTGTAGGGATGGTGCTCTTGTGGAGTTGTAACTCTATCTAGTTGTTGCTGATAACCCAAGGATTGTAGTCCATAATAAAAAGAAAATTGTACATACATCTTGTGTTCTTTGTGTTCCTTGTGGTGATGACTTATTGATGATATTTGTTGTAGGTATATGTTGCTGATGTATGCTCACATTTAACTGGTTATAAATAACAACAATAAGTGATGAGTAATTGGTGATTGCTAACTAAGGATTTTTGTGAAGGGGAATTCTTAAAAAGAGGCCTACATTGATTCACCCCCTCGTCTCAGTGTGGTCAGTGTGTCCAACAAAGGCTTTGGAAGGTGGAGGGGGAATTACATAGGACAAATGGAATGACCAAGAACTCATAGTGACCCTATGAGTTCGAAAAGCCATCTTGGGGATGTCAACGACTTGCATATGGATCTGGTGATAACCTAAATGCAAATCAAGTTTGGTGAAATACTGAGCACCACTCAACTCATCCAAGAAATCATCAATGACATGAATGGGAAACTTGTCCTTGATGGTTATTTTATTGAGGGCATGAATGTTAGGACACATGTGACAAGTACCTTCTTTATTAAGTACCATGACCACAGGAGAATAATAAGGGATGGTACTAGGGAGGATAACACTCACTTGGAGCGATTCCTACATGATTTTCTCAATTTCATTCTTTTGGGCAAAGGGATGATGATATGGGCAAGCATTGGGAGGAAGAATTCCAAGAATAAGGGGTATGGAATGATCATGAACACTAACAGAAGGCGTAAGTCCCTGAGGAGTGGAAAAAATAGTTGGTGTTTGGAGAGAATAGCTTGGAGGTCAGGATGCATAGAGGGTGTCTCAACCACATGAATAGAATGGAGTTGAGAAATAATACCAGAGTGGCCTTTATTGAAGAGTTTTTCCATGCGATGGGAATTGATGATATCAGGAGAACCAACTGTGAGACCTTGGAAGTGATACCTTTGTCCCTCATGTTGGAATTGCATGGTTAATTCCTTAAAATCCATAAGAATGGGACCTAAAGTGAGTAACCATTCAGCACCGAGGACAATGTCACACCCACCCATTTCTATGTAAAACATATGGGATTTCAGGTGGTAGTGCCCAATATGAAGACGTACATTTTCACAATTCCCATCACATTTAATGGTCCCACCATTGGCTAACATGATTTGAAAGTTATTGATAGCACATATATAGCAATTGGTTTCCCGGGCAATGAGACGATGGATAAAATTGTGGGTGCTACCACTGTCAACCATGATGATGACCTTCCTATTATTAATATATCCAATGAGCTTCAGGTTTTGGGCAGGAGAGAAACCAATGAGTGCATGTAGGGAAATAAGTGGTTCAACTTCAAGTTGGTCAGTGGGCTTCAGGGTAGCATCGGGAAGGGATGGCTCTTCAATAATTGGAACTGTCACATCTTCTTCATGAACATCTTCAGAAATGGCCATAAAAATATTTTTTTCCTTACATTTGTGCCCTGGAAAATATTTTTCATCATAGTTATAGAAAAGACCCTTCAATTGGTGTTCAACCATTTCATCCCTAGATAATTTATGGACCTTGAGGGGGGTGAAAGGGGGGTTAGGATTAGTGGGGTGAGGGCGAGGAACAAAAGAATGTTTTTTGTTCTAGGAAAAAACAACTTGTTGGGCTTCTTTAGCACGTTTAGTAGCTTCCAACCAAGTCTGAGGGTGGACCATGAGAACCTAGGATCAGATTTCATCCTTTAGGCCACTAATAAAACATTCATGGAAGAAATCATCTGACATGCCCTTGGTTCAAAAGGCCAAATTCTTAAAATCATATAGAAATTCTTCCACTGTGCCTGACTGTTTCAACTTGGTCAAATGATCGAGATAGTGGGTATTAGTGTCAAAGAGATCATAGAGCTCAACAACAAACTGGGTCCAGGGAATATTCCCTTGATGTGAATTTTTATGCCATTTCCACCATTGCCATCGTTCATGATCTAGATAGATGACAACATAGCAAAGTTTGGACAACTCATCAATAATACCATGTAGAGAAAACTAATGCTTCATTTCAGTGACCCAACTTGTAGGATCAGATCCATCAAATTTATTAACCTCGACATGGGGAAGATGGGGGTCACATGGAAAGGAGTTGGATTGAAGATGAAGAGAATGAGAGGATTCAACAGCATCAGGTTGGCCTGAGGAGGAAGGACCTCAAGAGTGGTTCAACAACTGGTTGACAACAGACTCGAGGGTGCTAAATTGGTTAATGAATTTGACATCCATGGTGTCAAATTTGTGCTCGACGTGGGTTTCTAATTGTGCAAGGAGGAAATTGGTAGAGGAAATTTTAGAGGTCATTTGATTGATGGAATCTTGCAGGTCTTGGTTTCGAGTGGTGGCCATTTGGAGAGGGGAAGTGCGGGTAAGAAAAAATGAGTGGGTGGGACCAAAAAAAGGACTTATAAGTGATAGGGACCACGAATATTAGGGAAAGAAGAGAAATAGAATGAAATAGGTGGAAAAATGGGGAAGTTGAGAGGGGCTCAGGTCCACTGGAAAAAAATGTTAAAAATGAAAGGTATGGTTGTGATAAGGGAGAAAAGAGGAATCCAACGAGATAGGTCTCAAATATATATATATATATTTAATCCTGCAAAGTTATACTTCGATATGAAGAATATTGCAGTGAAAAAATTCCCAAATGCTTAGCAGGAAGAAATGTGTAGTAATTTCGCAACCTGAATGTAGGAGACATAGTTGCGCAACAATAGATCTTGTATATTTTGTTTTTAGTTTCATCCCAAGGGTTAGGGTATTCAAGGGTTCTATAGAAAATGGCTTTCCCTGTGCTATATCTCTCTGATATATGTGTGGGGTCCAACAGTAGTACTCGGCCCAATATCTTAGGGCACCAACTAAGGAGGCTAGACCATGCCCTTAGTCGTACTACCTGACTACCCAGGTACTAGAGAGTATCTTCCCAAGTGTTGTTCTTGGTGGCACTATAGCAGTTAGGAAGACAATCAACTTATCTATGGATGGCTTCAAGAGATCTAGGTCGATCTGTATATAGGTGTTGTCTGATGCACTACCACTCAAAGGGGTACCAACAGGGGTTACAAGGGTGGCCAACATATGTGCACTTAAGTACCACTTGTATTTATTGCATGTATGAATCCCCAACCAAGGGTTTATGCATGTAATGATAGATCTTTGTAGCTTTAGGACGTCAGAATACGTCTCTACCTTGGAAAAAATCATTTAACCCACAATTTTTTGCCGAGGAAGGTGCTCTGATACTACTTGTAGTATTCCGATTATAAAATAGTATGTAGAACAAAAATAATTAGCTAGAAATGGTAGAGAAACAATGATATAACCAGAACAATACCATAATAATACCAGAATAATACTAGAATAACACCAGAAAGAGAACTTTGATTACTGAGAGCAATGCTCACTTGCCTCTTCAAGGGGGCAACCTCCAACAGAGTAGGGCTCTATTAAAATAATATCAAAGACAAAATTTCTCATGCCCTCTACTCTTAATTATACTAAATCTATCTATCCAAAAGAACACTCTAGAGGAAGATCTTTCTAGAAGTGGAATCTTCTATTAGGTATTCTTACAATTGACTTGTTCCTCCTTATTACTAGGCCTTATTAATATTTACCTTTATTACATGGAAATATATTATTCTACCCACTTGAGTGGTTAGGTAGGTTAGGTCCCTAACATACAACCAAAATTGTCGAACGTGGAAGAGTCTGACTAACACTGGAGGATGGGAGGAAAAGAACCCTTCCGGGTGTGCTACACATTACAGGTTTGGCAAGAAACATGATATATGTTATCAACATGAGTGATGTAGGTGTGCATACTCTGTTTCAAAAGGATTCATGGAATATGTTCATAGGTGCGATGGTCTTAATGAAAGGAGTTCATATTGGTACCCTGTACAAGATGTTAGGGAATGTCGACTCGAATGGATGCAACAACATCGTTGCTCCTGAAATCGACTCGATTGGGACTCGAATCGAATCGATGTCGACACAAATCGACTTGACTCTAGCTAAGTTAGTTCAAACCAACTCGACAAGACATGATGAAATCGACTCGACTAGGTTATGGCACAAGAGGATGAGACACATTGGAGAAAAAATACTTCGAGCTATACAAAGCAAAGGTATGGTTGAATGTTTTCCTGAATGTGGTTTAGAAGTCAACTTTTGTGAACATTGCATATATGGAAAAAAAAATCGGGTGAGGTTCCCATCTGGATCGACAAGGGAAAAAGCGATTCTAGAACTGGTACATACTGATGTGTTTGGTCCGGTTACAATGCATTCACTTGGTTGATACTTGTATTATGTCTCCTTCATAGATCATTTTTCCAGGAAGACATGGATATATTTCCCAAGGAAGAAATCAGAGTTTTTCGAGAGATTTAAGGAGTTTAAAGCTCTTATGGAAAAGCAAATAGAAAAGAGGATTAAAGTGTTGAGAACTAACAATGGTGGTGAATTCTATGAAAAATAATTTGATCAGTTCCGTAAGTAGTGTGGAATAGCATGCCAAAATACCACACCATATACCCCACAACAAAATGGAGTTTCCGAGAGAATGAACAAAAATTTGATGGATAAGGCAAGGAGCATGCTCAGTGGTGCTAGGCATGCACAAGAATTCTGGGCGGAGGTAGTTGACACTGCAAGATATCTGGTGAATATGTCTCCTTCATTGGTGCTAGTCGAGACAACTTCAAATGTGGTATGGTATGGTAAGAAGCCTTAAGTGGCACGTCTCAAAGTATTTGGTTGTGATGCATTTGTGCATGTTCCCAAGGAAAAGAGGAGCAAGTTGGACAAGAAGGAAGTCAAATGTATTTTCATTGGATATAAAGAAGAAATGAAAGGATATAAGCTATGGGATCCTGCATCAAGGAGAACAGTGTATAGTCGAGATGTGTTCTTAAAATAATTCAAAGATAAGTTTGAGCTTGAGGAAGATATTCATACCAAGAATAATATTGATACGATGTGGTTTAAACTGAGGAACGAAGCAGATAATTCAGATGAGTTGACTGAATCTAAGGAAGAGGTGGAACAACTGACTCCGGTGGTAAGGAGGTCATAAAAAATAAGAAAACTAGTTGAGAGGTATAGTCTGCATGACTACCATCGATGATGAGCCCAAGTCGGTCGGTGAGGCAATCGAATCAGCAGAGGGTAAACTCTAGAAGGATTCCGAGGTTTTAGATATGGAATCCTTGTATAAGAATGAGACATGGGATTTAGTCAAGTTACCTAGTGGAATAAATCTCATTGGTAGCAAGTGGGTTTTCAAGAAGGAGATGAATGTTGTAGGACAAGTTGAGAAGTTCAAAGCTTGACTCGTAGAGAAAGGTTATTCCCAAGTCAAGGGAGTCAACTTTGGTGATATTTTTTCCTCTATTTCAAAACTAAATTTCATTAGAGTACTAATGTATATGGTTGTAGCATTCGATCTGGAGATAGTGTAAATTATAACCTTGTACAATTTCTACTATAAAAAAATATTTAGAAAAGAACAAAAAATATACAATGGCAAATACAAACATTACATAGAGATTTTTCCCCTAGAAATCCAAACCGGGAAACCATCATATATTATATTCATTCATTGTGTTACATTGTTTACAATACAATATACATATAGGAGCCAGTGGCATCCAAAACCCTAACCCAATGACCTAGATTAGTCCAAAACCCTAATTCCTTAACCGAAAATAGAAAACCATCGGAAAAAACCATGTGCCGAAAAACCACCTANTGCAAAGAATATAACACATACCCAACATTCTCCCACTTGTTGTTTTATTTACACACAGGGGGTTACAAGGTTACATAGTCAACAATCCAGGGAAACAATGCCCATGGATTCTCTACACCAAGAAAACTTCTCAGTGCTCACAGATTTTGTTAATGAATCTGCAACATTCTTCAAAGTGTCCACCTTCATCAGTGATACTTTCTTTTCTTCAATCATGTCTCTCACAAAGTGATATTGAACATCAATGTGCTTTGTCTTTGAATAATAAGCAGGGTTCTTCGCCAGAAAAATTGAACCTTGACTATCACACTCTATCCTTACAGCTTGTTGTACCAACCCAATACCTAAACACAATCTTTGTAACCATACTGCTTCCTTACTTGCATGAGTGGCTGCCATGTATTCATATTCTGTAGTTGAAAGTTCCACTACAACCTATCTTTTTCTCATCCAACTTATTGCTCCTCCAAACAAATTAAACACATACCCTCTTGTAGATATCCTACGAACCAAATCTCCAGCCCAGTCTACATCCACAAAGCCATGTATATCGACCAATCTGTCCAATCCCGGTCTTTCTTCGTAGCACAATCCACAGCTATCAGTGCCATGCAAATACCTGAAAAATATTTTTACTGTTGTCCAATGCTCCTTCCCTGGTTTTGACATATACCTGCTCAAAACTCCCACTGCATGTGCAATGTCTGATCTAGTACATACCATTGCATACGTCAAACTGCCAACTGCACTTGCATATGGAACACAAGACATGTCCTCCTCTTCTTTATGTGTCTTGGGACACTGATCCACAA
>JASDQU011179537.1:19085-34469 GCA_032191745.1 Picea mariana | reverse complement strand
CTCCTATTTTCCTTTGGAACATGAACATATGCATTGTAGCCAAATACCTTAAGATGTGTGAGAGAAGGTTCCTTACCATTCCATACCTCTTGTGGAGTCTTGTCATTCAATGTTGATGAGGGTGATCTGTTGACCAGATAACTTGCAGTACCCACTGCCTCTGCTCAAAATTCTTACCCTATCTCAGCACCACTGAGCATGCACCTTGCTTTTTCCATCAATTTCCTGTTCATCCTTTCTGCAACTCCATTCTGCTGAGGTGTATATGGAGTAGTATTCTACCTTGCTATACCGCACTTCTTACAGAATTATTCAAATTCATTCCTGCATAACTCTTTGCCATTATCTGTCCTCAACACCTTAATTTGTTTCTCTGTTTGATTCTCATTAAGAGCCTTAAACTCTTTAAACCTAACAAAGACTTTAGATTTCTTCCTGAGGAAATATATCCAAGTTTTCCTCTAGAATTCATCTATAAATGAGACATAGTACACAAATTTTCCAAATGATGGGACCGACACAGGTCCAAAAACATCACTGTGAACTAGCTGTAAAATTCCTTTTTCCCTCGTTGTACTAGAGGGGAATCTTACTCGATTATGCTTCCCATATAGGCAATGTTCACAGAAATAAAAATCTAGAGAGAAGTTAGACATACCTTCAACCATACCTTTATTGTGTATTAGTCGAAGACCCTTCTCTCTGATATGCCCCAGTCTTTGATGCCACAACATAACCTTTTCTCCAGAGACTGTAGGAGTTATTTCTTCTTCAACTTCAATATCAGGAACAATGGATCTATTACACTCATCACTAATAATGCTTCCTAGTAGCTTATACAAAGTTCCAAACTGAACTCCCTTCATCAACACCATTGCTCCTCAAACCATCCTGGAAGTTCCCTTTTAAAAAATTGTTTTTACCCTTGCATCTTCCATTTTTCTTACAGAAATTAAATTTTTGGNTGCCCTATCCCGACACCACTGAGCATGCACTTTGCTTTTTCCATCAGTGTCCTATTCATCTTTTCTACAACTCCATTCTGCTGAGGTGTATATGGAGTATTCTTCTACCTTTTTGTACCATGCTTCTTATAGAATTCTTCAAATTCATTCCCTCAGAACTCTTCGCCATTATCTGTCCTCAGCACCTTAATTCGTTTCTCTATTTGATTCTCAACAAGAGCCTTAAATTGTTTAAACCTATCAAAGACTTCATATTTCTTCCTGAGGAAATATATCCAAGTTTTCCTCGAGAATTCATCTATAAATGAGACATAGTACATATATTTTACCAATGATGGGACCGACACAGGTCCAAAAACATCACTGTGAACTAGTTGTAAAATTCCTTTTTCCCTCATTGCACTGGAGGGGAATCTTACCTGATTCTGCTTCCCATATAGACAATGTTCACAGAAATCAAAATCCAGAGAGAATTTATACATACCTTCAACCATACCTTTACCATGTAGTAGTCGAAGACCCTTCTCTCCGATACTCCCTAGTCTTTGATGCCACAACATAACCTTTTCTCCAGAGGCTGTAGGAGTTCTCTCTTCTTCAACTCCAATATCAGGAACAATGGAGATATTACACCCATCACTAATAGTGCTTCCTAGTAGCTTATACAAAGTTCCAAACCAAACTCCCTTCACCAAAACCATTGCTCCTCGAACCATCCTGCAAGTTCCCTTTTCAAAAATTGTTTTTACCCCTACATCTTCCATTTTGCTTACAAAAATCAAATTTCTGGCCATACCTGGGATGTGTAGAACACCAGGAAGTGTTATAATCCTTCTATATATGAGTCTCAACTTGACCCTTCCTCTTCCTATGATTCCGATATTTGAATCATTACCTAAGAAAACATTACCTCCATCATACTTTTCATATTCGCAGAACCAGTCCCTGTGGGGAGTCATATGAAAGGATGCACCAGAGTCAATCAACCATGCCTCATGATCTGCATGTGTGCTTGAAGATGCCAAGTACACATCCCCTCCTTCTTCCTTGGAGGTCTTTTCTTCTGTAGAAGAAGTTTCTTCAGATCCCTTCTTTTTCTCAACTTTGGATNTGTAGTGCCCTTCTTTTCCACACCTTCAACATACCTTTACAAACTTTCCAGGAGATTTAGATCTACCCTTAGACTTAGATCTCCCACTTGAGAAATTAGATCTATTTATTTCCTGGGAATGTCCTCTTGCAAATAATGCATCTGTGTTATGTCCTTCCATATTCTTTCATCTCATATCCTCTGACAACAAGGATGATACCACTTCTTCAAACTTCAAAGAAGTCGTATTACTACCTATAGCCACATACAAAATATCCCACGATTCTGGTAAAGAACACAACAAACTAATACATTTATCTTCATCTAAAATTTTAATATCAACAGATACTAATTGACTTACCACAGTATTGAAGGCATTGAAATGCTTTGCCACTGAGTCTCCATCTCTCATCCTCAAGTTATACAACTTCTTTCTCAGGAATAGTTTATTTACCAGGGACTTAGACTGATACAACTTCCCCAAATTTTCCCATAAATCCTTGACTGTAGCTTCCATTGACACATTCAATAATACTGAATCAGAGAGACGCAGTCGGATTGTGCTCTTTGCCTTCCGATCCATCTTTTTCCAGACATCTGAAGAAGTTCCTATAGGTGAAGTACCTGGATCTACTGCGATCCACTGATCTCTGTCCACCAAAAGATCTTCCATCTTGAGATTCCACAGCTCAAATCTTTTCCCATTAAACTTCTCGATCTCCATCTTCGAATTGCTTGCCATTTCTTTTCACCTGAAAAACAGTACCACAGATCTCCCATTGTAACAAGGCTTATCATAGTCCCGAGCCAAACCCTTGACCACAAAGGAGTCCCCCTGAAGCCAATAAAGCTCTGATACCAAATGTAAATTCTAACCTTGTACAATGTCTATTATAAACATATATTTAGAAAAGAACAAAAAAGATACAATGGAAAATACAAACATTACACAGAGATTTTCCCCCCTGGAAACCCAAACCGGGAAAACCAACATATATTATATTCATTCATTGTGTTACATTGTTTACAATACAATATACATATAGGAGCCAGCGACATCCAAAACCCTAACCCAATGACCTATATTAGTCCAAAACCCTAATTCCTTAACCGAAAATAGAAAACCATTGGCAAAAACCATGTGCCGAAAAACCACCTAAATACATGACATGTTTCCCTAGGTAGGTGTCACGTTTCCCGAGGCAGAAAAAATACTACTCGCACAAAGAATATAACACATACCCAACAAATAGAACATATGGATGTGAAGACATCATTCCTACATGGGGACGTGGAAGAAGAAATCTACATGAAACAACCTGAAGAATTTGTAGTAAAGCGCAAGAAAGAGTTGGTGTGAAAACTCAAAATATCCCTTTGTGGTATAAAACAATCGCCAAGGAAGTGGTATCAAAAGTTTGACACATACATCCTTAGTTTTGGATTTGTGAGAAGCAAAGATGATCACTTCATATATTCCAAGGAAGAAGGTGGGTGTTTCATATATCTAGCTTTGTATGTCGATGACATGTTGCTAATTGGAAACAACATGGACGCAATAAAGGAGGTGAAGAAGCATCTATCCTCCAAGTTCAACATGAAGGATATTAGTGCAACTAACTTCATTATGGGAATGGAGATTAAGAGAGATCAAGTTGCTAGAAATCTTTGGCTGAATCAGATGAAGTATATTGAAACTGTTCTGAAACAGTTCAACAAGTAGGATTGCAAATCAATGAAGGTGTTAATTCATGTGGGAGCAAGGATTACTTTTGAACAGTGTCCAAAGACACAAGAAGAAATAGAGGACATCACATGTGTTCCCTATGCAAGTGTTATTAGTAGTCTAATGTAAGTGATGTTCTACACTCGATTAGACATTTCCCATGCAGTGAGAGTGTTGAGTAGGTACATGTTGACACCTGGAAAGGAGCACTAGACAACTATCAAGAGAGTATTTAGGTATTTTTGTGGCACAAAGGACTATGCTATATGCTACCAAGGAATACATGGAAGTGACTGTGGTAAAGTAGTTGTACATGGCTTTGTCGACACCGAATGGGTTGGAGATATGGATCGACAGAGGTCAACTAACAAATATGTCTTCAAGATGTTCAATGGAGAAATAAGATGGATGAGTAAGAGATAGGCGATCGTAGCCTTGTCAACAATAGAAGTTGACTACATGGTGGCCACTCATGGAAGAAAAGAAGTGACATGGCTTCAAAGGTTGTGTTCAGGAATCGGCTTTGATAAAAAATCTATGAAAGTGAGTTACGACAGTCAAAGTGCAATATTTCTGGCAAAGAACCATGTTTATCATTCAAATACTAAGCAAATTGATTTAAAATACCATTTTGTGAGAGATATGGTGGAAATTAACAAGGTTCTAATGGAGAAAGTAGACACATTGGAAAACATAGCAGACTCGTTGACCAATCTGTGAGTGTTGTGAAGTTCTCTTGGTGAATAGAGGTAATGGGCATTGTTTCCCTAGGTTTGTGAATGAAAATTTTAGGAATATCCTATTTCAACAAAGAAGGAAACAAGTGGGAGAATGTTGGGTTGTTATATTCTTTATAGTGAAATTCTAGTCGAGCTGGATCGACAACAGTCAAGGTTGAGGTGGATCGACAACAATTCAAAGGTCAAGGAAGTCGACCGAGTAAAGTAGAAGTCGAAGATATCGATGACAAGTAAACCAACAAGAGGTCGAATTTCGGGTGTGAGATGACCGACTAGAGACCGAAAGAAGGCTGAATGGTAGTCGACTGGTAATCCGACTTAGAGTTTACTGTAATAGAATCCTGAGATTTGCAGGATTTGTAGCCAATGATATGCATGTATCTGTAACTATTTTTTGACACCAATATTTAGGGTTTTTCCTATTGTAAATCCTATAAATAGGCATCTTGTAAGGCCGTAAAGGCTAATGTTGTAATTCACTAATGCATGTTAATGCATGTGTAATCTTAGGTTGTTGGTCATGTATATATAAACCTAATTGGCTACAGGTTTGTTCTTGCAAAGGAAAGAGGGTATGATTTCGATTGTGTCTTAGGTGTGGACCAAGGTTAGACATGTAACCTTTTATTCTGATTGAATAAGACAACAACAGAGAAAAATGATCAAAGGAATGTTGGTTTTCCTGATTAGGGGTTTCCAGGGTAAAATCTTGGTGTATTGTGTGATTGCTTGTGTCATTTGTGTTATTGATTAAATTATTCTTCTCTTCTACTAGAATTAGTCTATAAGTGTCTTTAATTTCTTGACACCCACATCCCAGTGGTGATTGTACCCCACATGTACCAATAGCACCTCTATGATGCACTTATCATAACCCACACACCAAGGCAGCACATAGTTATATCCTAGTAGACTAATTGGCATAGTCCCCTGCATCCATGTCTTTACTCAAGATTTTGCAAGCCTATCCTTCCCAAAGGAAATCCTTTCTATCCACATTGAGGGTAGTCAACCCTTCAGAATCACACCTCATAACTTTTGATTTGGAAAACTTAGAGCCTCGACTCCCTTCATTGGTTTCTTTCCAAATCCATGTCACAACCCAAAACATCATTGTTCATAAGTGAATCATAGATAAAGGTTCATACACATGCATAATGTCCAAAAACATATGGTAGAAGCTATGATCCCTTGAGATTATCCCTTCTACTATCACCCTTCGGGCTTATGATGGCCACCCATCCCAACCTGAAGGATTTTTTCAAAATTTCCCTGTTGAGCTAGCGAGAAAAATGGTTTTGATCAATATCAAGGTCATCAAGGTCCCTTTGGAATATAATACCTTTCTTGGACATAGTTACATGTACATAATGAAGGAAATAGCCTCATCAATGTTTCGTACCATGATATTCCCCCACAATGGGAAGGTTGTCACGGTTGACTAATTAACAAATTATGAACCCTCCTCTTCTATGAATATGGATAATATCTTCCCCCTCATTGGGGCACACTCATACATCTCACGATTTTTGGAAATGGGTCTAATAATATCTCAAGACCCCTCATTCCTTGTCACTTATCAAGGTGACCCACCTATTCTATCACCCTCAAATATTTCCCGAGTATTCTTAATCACTTATGCAATGGAACACCTAATCACTTAGTCCTCTCCTATGATACCCATACCATAGTCTATATATGATATATCCATACCCGAGTCTACTCCTCGGACTTCCCCCATGAATGAACAACCATCGTAATGGAAAAATCTTATTGAATCCCTCTTGGAAAGGAAGTTTTGGGATAAAATTTTGGTAAAAATCCTAAGTATAGAAGAAGTGCAAAAAATAAGAAGGAAGACTAGGGAGTCTGTAGTTGAGGCACATCCAGGAGGACAAGACGCAGTAAGAAGAATAAAACAAAGAATACATAAGAAATAAGGATAAATAAGAGAGGCGAATAAAGAAGAGAACAAAGTTGGAGAATAAAGTGGACGAAAAGGAAGGATGATAGACTGACATGATAAATATGGAAGGACATGAAAAATTAGGAGGAAAAACAATCAGAATGAAAAATCAACATGCAGATGGAAAAGAAAGTGAAAGAAACTCAAACAACCAGTTAACTAGAGTTGTCATGAATTGTAATAGGGTCTTGAGATGGAAAAAGTAGGGTTTTAAGCCCTAGATTGTATGTATAAATATGTAATGGGTTGGGAGAATAGGGGTTCCTCCATATAGTTATTCTTGACAAGTATTATGGAGTCTATTCCAAACTATCAAGAATGTCTGTCAGTAAGAAGGTTGATAAGATAGGTTGAGAAGGAAAATAATTGATGTATTAATTTAAGAAATGATGTAGAGAGAGAGAGAGAGAGAGAGAGAGAGAGAGAGAGAGAGAGAGCGGGTAGGATAGGAGAAGAGAAATATAACCATGACATATCTTTGTAAGTGTAGTGCACAATCCTGAAGAAATTAACAAACACATAATAAAGAAGTCAACCATTATGGACGTAGCCTAGAGTTGGGTGAACCATGTTAAATATAGTGTTAATTGTCTTATGTGTGATTGTTTATGGAATTTTTCTGATGAATATTAGAGTAGAGTTGTTTTATGCATAATCATTGCACAATAATCATGATTGTTACAATAATGAGTTTATGCAGTAATTTGGAATATAATGTTAATATGAACCTAAGATCCACTAAGTTATCGAATAATAAAACTTTCAAAATAGTGTGCACAACACATACAATTAAGAATGAATGGAACAATAACCTATAATTCCCTCACTACTGCAAAAACATGGTTCTTGCAATCCCCATAGATACCTCTGGTGAGACTTCATATGTACAAGAAGGTGATTCCAAAAGGGTCGATGTATAAAGGGTTGTGTTGGTCAAAGATAACTCAAACCTAGGGTCTTACAAACCACGTGCAGTGCCAAAAAATGGTTTTGTTTCTGGTACCCGAAATTTGCGATTGAGGGAATGTTTTAGAGGCCGACTAAGAAAGATATCTTAGAATGGTTTGAAAGGAAGGAAAGAGAGTTTTCTCAACAAGAGAACATAAATCCTCGGATGAGTGACAAGAAATAGATGTAAAGGTATGTGTATACAGAATTGCATGATTTTCTTTGGTGAATTTCCAATTATTCTAACTGAGTGGCTAAAACTATTAGTGGAGAATAATGGACGGTACAGAACTACAACACCGAGGAATTGGACTCTTGTGTTGGTAATACAACTAACTTCTATAAGTAACCCAACTAGTTGTGTAGTTTATTTCTGGTTGGATAGCATATTAGGAGGAAACATTACAAGATTTGTCATAGATTGTACCCAATCATACAGTGTTGCAGAAAGGTACTTTTTCAAAGGTTTGTGACAAAGGTTTATGAAATCATTGGGTATGTGGATAAAGATTTTATTATGTTACAAGTGTGTGATGATGATGCAATTCGAATGCTAAGGGGATTTGTGTGCATAGGGGCACTGGGGAATGACAAGAGGATAGTCTGAGAATAGGAGAGGATGAAGGAAATGATGAAGAAG
The DNA here is from genome assembly GCA_032191745.1 of Picea mariana. Classification (NCBI taxonomy): domain Eukaryota; kingdom Viridiplantae; phylum Streptophyta; class Pinopsida; order Pinales; family Pinaceae; genus Picea; species Picea mariana. The sequence goes on along the minus strand of JASDQU011179537.1, from coordinate 26,394 downwards.
GAAGGGAGGGACTGAGGATGCAGAGAATTGAAGGAGATATACCAAATAAATAAGAAATTTTTTTAGTGTTGTGTGGAGGAAGGAGGTACAAGAGGTGAAAGACTGGGGTTGAGAAAGGAGAGTTGCGCAGTGAGCTAGAGGGGAAAGAACCTTGCGCAATAGTGTGAATCATGGAGATACCACATATAGGAGGAGAAGAAGAGGAGTTCCAGTCCAGTCCATCAATATAAGAACTATTAATTCCTATCCATATTGAGTCATGTGTCAAATCCACGACCCCATGTGTGTCACCACAATCAGAGATAATAGTTGAATACTTATCAAAAGATCTTATAGTTATCTAGGGAGGATAATGTAGTAGCAGTCAAATCAGTGGGATAAGTGCACAGATTCAGAGTTAGACAACATCATCGAGAAGAGGGAATACACAAATCAACATGGAAGGGGTAGAAAACACTCTTAGAATTATTGAGTTCTACGGAGTGGGGTCATAGGACCTAGGGAAACTTATGTTTGTTTGTGAGAAAAATTGGGCCACAAAGAATGTCTAAGACGAGGATGTGAAGATTGTGAAGTTAACAATAACATTCATAGGTCGTGCATTAGTTTGTTACATGAATATGCAAAGTACCACACCTATGGGACAAGACAGGACTTTGGTAGAGATAAGGCAAGCGTTGTTGAAAGAGTTCAAGAAGCAAAGTCGAAGTTGCAGTACATTACAAAACTGAAGGAGATTAAGTAGGTACAAACATTGTTGGTATGTGATTTCGATAAAAGGTTCAAGGATATGATGGGTAGTCTGACTTTCCATATCCCTGATCAACAAAATCAAGAATGGTTTATTTCAGGATTTCTACCACACATTCATAGGCCATTGATTTAACAGAAGGTTGCGTCGCAGCCCAAGGCACTGGAAATTACAATGAAATAAGAATCATCCCCTGTAGGAGATAGTGGAGAGATGGAATAATCTCATACATAGTTGGATGCATTGATGATTTAACTGGAAAAACTTACAAAAGGGAAGGAGAAATGTGAGCAAGTCTATTGCACCAAGTGTAGGATTGAAGGCCATCAAAAGGACAAATGCCCATCATTTGCACAATATTTGGAAATTGGAGCACCAAATCCATTACCAGGAGGGGGGTCTTACTAGATATGTAAGAAATGGGGCCATCACCCAACCGAATGTCCATTACTACAAAAGTATCAAAGTACACCAAGGAACTTGTTTTGCAGTTTTTGCAAGTCGGTAGGACATGAAGAGAAGGATTGTCACGTGTTAGACTTAATGAGGGATCCCACATAATATATGTACAAGATTCAAGAGGAAAATGATGCATCAGAATCGGGTGGTCCTCAATATAATAATCAAAGAGGTTTCAATCCAGAGAATAGAGGAAAATTTGGCAGAGGTCAAGGCAGAGGAAATTTTGGTAGGGGAGGAAGAGGACCGATAATATGTTATAATTGTAATCAACCAAGACACTTGGCCTAGGACTACCTGAATCCATGTACAACATGCACATACTGAAAATAAATGGACCATGCGACAAAATATTGTCTCCAAATATTTTCTAAATGGTGGGCTAGAAGAAACCAAAACCAAAATCCAAATTAGAATGCACAAAAAATATCAACCAAAAAATGCAATGAAGGACCAAGAATAAGATTTGTTACACTCGGATGAGATAGAATAGGATAGAATATGAAAAGTGGAGGGGAACAGACGGATAAATGGGTAAGGAAGTCAGCTGGGCCTATGCCAAATTTTGATCCTCAGCAAGAAAATGAGACATATCAAAGAGAAAGAAAAGAGGAACTTGGATAAGATTGGGGAGCATCCATATCATTTGCACCTCATGTAGGAGATCATGTTTTTCTAGAGAAGGGAACTGAAAAGTTATGCATGCTAACAAAATTCCTGAGAATTTGTATAGAGATAATAAAAGTTGAAAATGCATTGAGTACACTATATGACATGATTGATCATTGTACATGAGGAAGGGAAACTCTCATCACACAAAGGGTGGTAAATAAGGTACTATGGATGAAGATGACCAATAGAGAATTCAGATCCAATGCACAAATTGGGGAGTATGATGTGGATAATGTTATCTTGGACTTGGGGTCTAACGTGAATGTTTTACCTAAGAAGACATGGGAGATGATGGGAAAACCCAAGCTATTATGGTCTCATGTTTAGTTAAGGATCGTGAACAAACACAAAATAATATCGATTAGTCATTTGACAAGAGTACCTGTGAACATAGATGGGGTGCGCAGTGTGGAAGACTTTAAAGTTATTGAGATCATGGATGACATACAACTGCATCCAACATTGATGGGACTGGAATGGGATTTTGATAACCAGGTCATAATTAACTTGAAAATAAGGGAGATGATATTTGAAGTGGGAGAGTTAAAAGTTATTGCACCCTTGGACCCATCAGAAGGAAATAGATACATAGAGCCAGCTAAAGGAAATGACATTGACAACTTATATAACATGACTGTGTGAATGGATGATTATGTAAACCTTACTGTAGATGGTATGCTAAGTTGGCAAAGTATCATTCATGTGCACTAGATTCTGAAGAAGTTCTAGAGCATTGGAAACAAAGAATGCATGAATTTTCAACTAGATGATGTGCACGCATAACCTAATACTTACACTAGATTGGAACAGATATATGTGATCCACCCAGGTACAATGAATTAACTAATATAAGTTTATTTGTAAAAGAATTTGAGTTGCAGGTACCCAAAAAAAAAAGGTTGTTGGCACTAGATGTTGTCCTAAAAGTGACTCCAACTAGATGATGGGCTGCACATAGAGAAGGGTTGAAAACTAGGTCAGAGAGAATAAAACTAATGAAAGTAAGGTTTGGTACTAAGGGATAAAACATTGCACATAAGTATACAAGAGAGAGTGATCCAGAAGGTCATGTTGAGCAGTGTAGGGCTTTATGGATTTTTGTACCAGAAGTAGAATGGACACACATATTTATGCATACATTGGACACAATTCTGAAGAACTAGTATTTGGAAATGGAAATGCATAGACAGACAACAATATGGGAACAACTGGTCCAAAGGTTCAAAGTCACATTTACATTTTAACATTAATCTCCATCAATAGATGGATCATTACAGGATATTCAAACAAATATCCTCTCAGAATAAGGGTTGATGGAGATGGTACCAGTGTGCAGTGCACACAGGGATACTATGATTGTCTAGGAGTTATTGGAATGTTACAATGTGGCAAAGGAAGAATATGATGAGGAAGATCCTAGGAACATTCAAGTATCTCAAATAGAAGGGGAACATGCAATAGAAGGACCAGATCTTGATTTTTTTGCATACACACGTCCCATAAATATGTGGAAGTTAAACATTGGGATGATAGAGAATCTGAAGTTTGCATAGATAGGGGATTACTAGAGTGATGAGATAGTCGAGAAAATTGCAGACTTGAGAGAATATTAGGATATATTCCCAACAACATTTTCATAGATGAAGGGGATAGCAGGAGACTTAGGTCAGATAAATATTTCATTGAAACCAGGTGCTAAGCCAATATGAAAACAACCTTACATGTTAAATCCAAAGTAAAAAGAGAAGGTGAAGGATAAAATAGACAAGATTTTGGATGCTAGAATCATTGAACTGGTAGAAGAATCCAAGTGGATCTATCTAATGGTAGTGAAGGAAAAGAATACATGAGGAATCAGGATCTACGTGGATCTAAGGAATATGAATGGCGCGTGTTTACATGACCCATTTCCAACACCATTCACAGATGAGGTACTAGAGAATGTAGGAGGACAAGAAACTTATTCTTTCAAAGATGGATTCTCTGGGTACCATCAGATAAATATTATGCAGGAGGACCGACATGAGACTACTTTTACGACAAAGTGGGGGAGTTATCAGTATACAGTAATTCCCTTTGAACTAAAGAATGCCCCTGTAGTGTTTTCCAGAGTTGTGGTAGCAACGTTCAAGGAATTTATTCATAATCTCCTTGAAGTGTACTTGGATGATTGGACTGTGTTCAATCTGTTGAAGGATCACATAGAAGTACTCAGGCTAATGTTGGATCGGTGTAGATAGTGTCAGGTTTCACTGAACTTGAAGAAGTTTATTTTTTGTGTGTCGCTTGGGATTTTATTGGGACATGTAGTTTTCAAACAAAGATAACTGGTGGATCCAGTCAATATTGCAGTAATTCTGGAGTTAGAACCACCTACAACGGTCAGATGGATCAAGGAAAATCTGAGTCATATGGAATATTATAGAAAATTTATCAAAGGATATGCATATATCACAAAACCAATGGAAAAGTTACTGAAGAAGGAAGAAAGGTTTCAATGGAACACGGATTGTTAGAAGGGATTGGACACCTTGAAGCAAAAACTAGTAACCACATCGATTTTTATCTTTTCGGATTGGAACAAGGAGTTCCATGTTCATGTAGATGCATCATCCATAGTGTTGGGTGTAGTATTATCTCAACCTCGGGAGGGAGACATAGATCCCACAATTTATTTTGCAAGTAGGAATTTTTTCATAATAGAGAAGAATTATACTACCGTGGAATGAGAAGGATTGGAAATAGTCTATGTGCTACAAAAGTTTAGACATTATTTATTGTGGTCTCACTTTAAGATGTATAGAGACCATTCTGCATTAAAATACTTAGTGAACAAACCAGTGTTGGGAGGAATAATATGCAAATGGATATTATTGTTCCAGGAATATGATTTTGAGGTTGTAGTGAAACTATGGAAGATAAATGTAGGACCATATTATCTATCACGCATACTATCAGGAGAAGATGCAGGAAATTTAGATGACATCTTCCCAGATGCACAATTATTTGTAGTTAAAATGGTGGATGATTACTTCTCATACATCGTACAATTTCTAAGTACAAGAATAGATCCATCAGACATGATGGTTGCGTAGAAGAAACAATTGGGAGTAAAATAAGTAGATTATCATTTGATTATAGGGAATTTGTGCAAGTTGGGTGCAGATGGAATATTGAGATGATGTGTGTTGGAACAAGAAATACCGATGATACTTGAAGAAGCGCATGATGGGATTGCACGAGGAAATTATGCAAGAGAGTCACTACACAAAATAATTTGTGCATAGGACTTTGGTGGCCTACAATTCAAAAAGATGCTAAGGAATATTATCAGTTTTGCGACATCTGTCAAAGAGTGGGAAAACCATCCAGGAGGGATGAAATTCCTTTGAATCCACAAGTTACCTTGCAAACATTTGAGAAATGGGCCATAGAATTTGTAGGGCCAATCAATCCACAAGCAATAATATCAGGGGCAAAGTACATAATTACTGTGATGGAGTACATGACAAGATGGGAAGAAGCAACACCCGTTATATACTGCATCACAGAGACTGCTGCGTGATTTTTGTTTGAGAATGTAGTCAAAAGGTTTGGATGTCTACACATATTACTCACTGATCAAGGAACACACTTTCTGAATAAGATAATTGAAGCATTGACCAAGGATTTTCAAATTCATAATCAAAAGAGTACACCGTACCATCCTCGGGCCAATGGAATAGTGGAAGATTTCAACAAAATTTTAGAAAATTCATTGACAAGGATTTGCAACATAGGGAGAGATGATTAAGACTTAAGAGTTCCTACAATGATATGGGCTTACATGAATACAAGTAAAAATTTGACAGGACAAACACCTTTCAAGTTGGTCTATGGGAAATAAGAAGCAATGGCAATGGAGTTTATTCTACCTATACTGTGCATTGTAGAAATCACTGATCTTTCAGACTCTCGTGTAATAGAGGAGATATTGGCATAGTTAGTACAGCTTGAGGAAGATTGGTTTGTTGTAGGTTTCCATCAACATGTTCACAAGGAAAGGGAGAAGGCATGAAATGATCGACACATTAAACAAAAAAAGTTTCAAGTGGGAGATTTGGTATTTCTCTATGACAACAAGTTTATGCAGCATCCAGAAAATTTTAGAATGCACTAGTTAGGAACCTATGTGATTCAACATGTAACAAAGACCAGTGTTGCATAGTTGGAAACCTTGAATGGATAATTCCTTGGAGGAATGGTTAATGGAAGTTGGTTGAAACTCTATAGAGACAATCGACGGTCTGTGCAGTAATCTAGGCTGCACCAGACCACATGTATCATAGTAGTTGTACTATAGTAGGAAGGGAAAACACAAAAAAACAAATAAAAAGTAGAAAAATGAAGAAAACCAAATAAAAAGTAGATATAGAAAAAATAAAAATATTATAGAGTACAAGGCATAGGAGATTGCATAGAAGGAATGGTTATCACACATCAGAATAGAACTATGCAAATGTAGAAAACAATACATAAAGAAAAATACTGTGAAACACATAGGTGCAAAAGCAAGAACCATTGTGCAGTTTGACACTAACAAAACCGTTAAAAGAATTAAAGCATAGAAACGATGGCTACGAAGAGGGAATGATAGGTTAAAAGGTGTCGTATAATCTTAAATGGTAAAAGCCACCAAAAATCATGACAGATTGGAAGTACGAGGGAAAAAACACATAACGGATTTGGTAATAAATACACATTTATACACCCCATTGGTTGATTGGACAAGTTAGTTATGGTGGGATGAGACATGTACATTTGGAGAGAAGGCACAAAAACAATGGAGGATCGCTAAGCATAAATTGAAAGAGAGAGTGAACCAGAGAAAACCAGAGCGAATCCGAGTGCATCAGAGCTGAGATATAGCTACCACAAAATAATCATGGAGTCAGTTAAGGAATATATCACACAAGAAGAATGTCCTCGCCAAAGATTGTAGTGCCATCAATAACAGTGCGAAAACAATCAAAACGCCCAACAGTTAAATAAGAGGTGGAAGAAGTACCTAGATCTTTTACTTCGACTTCATAGGAAAGCTTCCACATAAATTACATGCCACCTAGGATGGATAATGCAACACTAATCAACGTACTAGAAAATGGGAAATACTCGATGGTAACATCACTAGTTGCTAGAAAAATAGGACCGCAGAGCAATAAAATAAAACAAATGTAGAAACAAAAACATAGAAGACACACAATACAAGAGAGACACAGATTTACGTGGTTCACCCAGTGTGGGCTACATCCACCAGAGAAATTGCCAGGTCCTTCCTTTATTATTATCTAGCAAATGAAGGGATACAACCTACAACAAAACCTGCTGTAACATCCTCTTCTTTCTCTCACAGTCTCCTATCTCATAATACAATATTCACCCTCATAC
>JASDQU011179537.1:8299-19035 GCA_032191745.1 Picea mariana | reverse complement strand
CGAGTATTCTTAATCACTTATGTAATGGAACACCTAATCACTTAGTCCTCTCCTATGATACCCATACCTTAGTCTATATATGATATATCCATACCCGAGTCTACTCCTCAGACTTCCCCCATGAATGAACAACCATCGTAATGGAAAAATCTTACTGAATCCCTCTTGGACAGGAAGTTTTGGGATAAAATTTTGGTAAAAATCCTAAGTATAGAAGAAGTGCACAAAATAAGAAGGAAGACTAGGGAGTCTATAGTTGAGGCACGTCCAGGAGGACAAGATGCAGTAAGCAGAATAAAACAAAGAATAAATCAGAAAGAAGGATAAATAAGAGAGGCGAATAAAGCAGAGAACAAAGTTGGAGAATAAAGTGGACGAAAATGAAGGATGATAGACCGACATGATAAATATGGAAGGACATGAAAAATTAGGAGGAAAAACAATCATAATGAAAAATCAACATGCAGATGGAAAAGCAAGTGAAAGAAACTCGAACAACCAGTTAACTGGAGTTGTCATGAATTGTAATAGGGTCTTGGGATGGACAAAGTAGGGTTTTAAGCCCTAGATTGTATGTATAAATATGTAATGGGTTGGGAGAATAGGGGTTCCTCTGTATGGTTATTCTTGACAAGTATTATGGAGTCTATTCCAAACTATCAAGAATGTCTCTCAGTAAGAAGGTTGATAAGATAGGTTGAGAAGGAAAAGAATTGATGTATGAATGTAAGAAATGATGCACAAAGAGAGAGAGAGAGAGAGAGAGAGAGAGAGACAGAGAGAGAGAGAGAGAGAGAGGATTGCACTGTAGAGTGGGTAGGATAGGAGAAGAGAAAGATAACCATGACATATCTTTGTAAGTGCAGTGCACAATCCTGAAGAAATTACCAAACACATAATAAAGAAGTCAACCATTATGGACGTAGCCTAGAGTTGGGTGAACCATGTTAAATCTAGTGTTAATTGTCTTATGTGTGATTGTTTATGGAATTTGTCTGATGAATATTAGAGTAGAGTTGTTTTATGCATAATCATTGCACAATAATCATGATTGTTACAATAATGAGTTTATGCAGTAATTTGGAATATAATGTTAATATGAACCTAAGATCCACTAAGTTATCGAATAATAAAACTTTCAAAATAGCGTGCACAACACATACAATTAAGAATGAATGGAACAATAACCTCCAATTCCCTCACTACTGCAAAAACATGGTTCTTGCAATCCCCATAGATACCTCAAGTGAGACTTCATATGTACAAGAAGGTGATTCCAAAAGGGTCGATGTCTAAAGGGTTGTGTTGGTCAAAGATAACTCAAACCTAGGGTCTTACAAACCACATGTAGTGCCAACAAATGGTTTTGTTTCCGGTACCCGAAATTTGCATTTGAGGGAATGTTTTAGAGGCCGACTAAGAAAGATATCTCATAATGGTTTGAAAGGAAGGAAAGAGAGTTTTCTCAACAAGAGAACATATATCCTTGGATGAGTGACAAGAAATGGATGTAAAGGTATGTGTATACAGAATTGCATGATTTTCTTTGGTGAATTTCCAATTATTCTAACTGAGTGGCTAAAAATATTAGTGGAGAATAATGGACGGTACAGAACTGCATCACCGAGGAATTGGACTCTTGCGTTGGTAAGACAACTAACTTCTATAAGTAACCCAACTAGTTGTGTAGTTTATTTATGGTTGGATAACATACTAGGAGGAAACATTAAAGAATTTGTCGTAGATTGTACCCAATCATACAGTGTTGCAGAAAGGTACTTTTTCAAAGGTCTGTGACGAAGGTTTATGAAATCATTGGGTATGTGGATAAAGATGTTATTATGTGACAAGTGTGTGATGACGATGCAATTCGACTGCTAAGGGGATTTGTACGCATAGGGGCACCGGGGAATGACAAGAGGATAGTTTGAGAATAGGAGAGGATGAAGGAAATGATGAAGAAGGAAGGGAGGGACTGAGGATGCAGAGAATTGAAGGAGGTAGACCAAATAAATAAGAAATTTTTTGAGTGTTGTGTGGAGGAAGGAGGTACAAGAGGTGAAAGACTGGGGTTGAGAAAGGACTGTTGCGCAGTGAGCTAGAGGGGAAAGAACCTTGCGCAATAGTGTGAATCATGGAGATACCACATATAGGAGGAGAAGAAGAGGAGTTCCATTCCATTCCATCAATATAAGAACTATTAATTCCTATGCATATTAAGTCATGTGTCAAATCCATGACCCCATGTGTGTCACCACAATTAGAGATAATAGTTGAATACTTATCAAAAGATCTTATAGTTATCTAGGGAGGATAATGTAGTAGCAGTCAAATCAGTGGGATAAGTGCGCAGATTCAGAGTTAGCCAACATCATCGAGAAGAGGGAATACACAAATCAACATGGAAGGGGTAGAAAACACCCTTAGAATTATTGAGTTCTAGGGAGTGGGGTCATAGGACCTTGGGAAACTTATGTTTGTTTGTGAGAAAATTTGGGCCACAAAGAATGTCTAAGATGAGGATGTGAAGATTGTGAAGTTAACAATAACATTCATAGGTCGTGCATTAGTTTTTTACATGAAGATGAAAAGTACCACACCTATGGGACAAGACAGGACTTTGGTAGAGATAAGGCAAGCGTTGTTGAAAGAGTTCAAGAAGCCAAAGTCAAAGTTGCAGTACATTACAGAACTGAAGGAGATTAAGTAGGTACAAACAATGTTGGTATGTGATTTCGATCAAAGGTTCAAGGATATGATGGGTAGTCTGACTTTCCATATCCATGATAAACAAAATCAAGAATGGTTTATTTCAGGACTTCTACCACACATTCACGGGCCATTGATTTAACAGAAGGTTGTGTCGTAGCCCAAGGCACTAGAAATTGCAATGAAATCAGAATCATCCCCTATAGGAGATAGTGGAGAGATGGCATAATCTCATATGTAGTTGGATGCATTGATGATTCAACTGGAAAAACTTACAAAAGGGAAGGAGAAATGTGAGAAAGTCTATTGTACCAAGTGTAGGATTGAAGGCCATCACAAGGACAAATGCCCATCATTTGCACAATATTTGGAAATTGGAGCACCAAATCCATTACAAGGAGGGGGGTATTACTAGATATGTAAGAAATGGGGACATCACCCAACCGAGTGTCCATTACTACAAAAGTATCAAAGTACACCAAGGAACTTGTTTTGCAGTTTTTTCAAGTTGGTGGGACATGAAGAGAAGGATTGTCACGTGTTCAACTTAATGAGGGATCCCACATAATATATGTACAAGATTCAGGAGGAAAATGATGCATCAGAATCAGTTGGTCCTCAATATAATAATCAAAGAGGTTTCAATCCAAGGAATAGAAGAAAGTTTGGTAGAGGTCAAGGCAGAGGAAATTTTGGTAGGGGAGGAAGAGGACCGATAATATGTTATAATTGTAATCAACCAAGACACTTGGCATGGGACTGCCTGAATCCGTGTACAACATGCACATATTGAAATTAAATGGACCATGCAACAAAATATTGTCTCCAAATATTTTCTAAATGGTGGGCCAGAGGAAACCAAAACCAAAATCCAAATTAGAATGCGCAAAAAGTATCAACCAAAAAATGCAATGAAGGACCAAGAATAAGAGTTGTTACACACGAATGGGCTAGAATAGGATAGAATATGACAAGTGGAGGGGAACATACGGAGAAATGGGTAAGGAAGTCAGTTGGGCCTATGCCAACTTTTGATCCTCAGCAAGAAAATGAGACATATCATAGAGAAAGAAAAGAGGAACTTGGATAAGATTGGGGAGCATCAATATCATTTGCACCTCATGTAGGAGATCATGTTTTTCCAGAGAAGCGAACTTAAAAGTTATGAACGCTAACAAAATTCCTGAGAATTTGTATAGAGATAATAAAATTTGAAAATGCATTGAGTACACTATATGAAATGATTGATCATTGTACACGAGGAAGGGAAACTCTCATCACACAAAGGGTGGTAAATAAGGTACTGTGGATGAAGATGACCAATAGAGAATTAAGATCCAATGCACAAATTGAGGAGTATGATGTGGATAATGTTATCTTGGACTTGGGGTCTGACGTGAATGTTTTACCTAAGAAGACATGAGAGATGATGGGAAAAACCAAGCTATTATGGTCTCATGTTTTGTTAAGGATCGTGAATAAACACAAAATAATACCGATTAGTCATTTGACAAGAGTACCTGCGAACATAGATGGGGCGCGCAATGTGGAAGACTTTAAAGTTATTGAGATCATGGATGACATACAACTGCATCCAGCATTGATGGGACTGGAATGGGATTTTGATAACCAGGTGATAATTAACTTGACAATAAGGGAGATGATATTTGAAGTGGGAGAGTTAAAAGTTATTGCACCCTTGGACCCATCGGAAGGAAACAGATACATAGAGCTAGCCAAAGGAAATGGCATTGACAACTTATATAACATGACTGTGTGAATGGATGATTATGTAAACCCTACTGTAGATGGTATGCTAAGTTGGCAAAGTATCATTCATGTGCATTAGATTCTGAACAAATTCTAGAGCATTGGAAACAAAGAATGCATGAATTTTCAACTAGATGATGTGCACGCATAACCTAATACTTACACTAGATTGGAACAGATATATGTGATCCACCCAGGTACAATGAATTAACTGATATAAGTTTGTTTGTAAAATAATTTGAGTTGCAAGTACCTGAACAAAAAAGGCTGTTGGCACTAGATGTTTTCCTAAAAGTGACTCCAACCAGATGATGGGCTGGACATAGAGAAGGGATGAAAACTAGGTCAGAGAGAATAAAACTAATGAAAGAAAGGTTTGGTACTAAGGGATAAAACATTGCACATAAGTATACAACAGAGAGTGATCCAAAAGGTCATGTTGAGAAGTGCGGGGCTTTATGGAGTTTTGTACTAGAAGTAGAATGGACACACATATTTATGCATACATTGGACACAATTCCGAAGAACTAGTATTTGGAAATGGAAATGCATAGAGAGAAAACAATATGGGAAGAGTTGGTCCAAAGGTTCAAAGTCACATTTACATTTGAACATGAATCTCCATCAATAGATGGATCGTTACAGGATATTCAAACAAATATCCTCTCAGAATAAGGGTCGATGGAGATGGTACTAGTGTGCAGTGCACACAGGGATACTATGATTGTCTAGGAGTTATTGGAATGTTACAATGTGGCAAAGGAAGAATATGATGAGGAAGATCCTAGGAACATTCAAGTATCTAAAATAGAAGGGGAACGTGCAATAGAAGGACCAGATCTTGAGTTTGTTGCATACACACATCCCATAAATATGTGGAAGTTAAACATTGGGATGATAGAGAATATAAAGTTTGCACAGATAGGGGATTACTAGAGTGATGATATAGTTGAGAAGATTGCAGACTTGTTGAGCGAATATTAGGATATATTCTCAACAACATTTTCATAAATGAAGGGGATAGCAAGAGACTTAGGTGAGATAAATATTTCATTGAAACCAGGTGCTAAGCCAGTATGACAACAACCTTACATGTTAAATCCAAAGTAAAAAGAGAAGGTGAAAGATAAAATAGACAAGATTTTGGATGCCAGAATCATTGAACTGGTAGAAGAATCCAAGTGGATCTATCTAATGGTAGTGAAGGACAAGAATACATGAGGAATCAGGATCTACGTGGATCTAAGGAAGTTGAATGATGTGTGTTTACATGACCCATTTCCAACACCATTCACAAATGAGGTACTAGAGAATGTAGGAGGAAAAGAAACTTATACTTTCAAAGATAGATTCTCTGGGTACCATCAGATAAATATTATGCAGGAGGACTGACACAAGACTACTTTTGTGACAAAGTGGAGGAGTTATCAGTATACAGTAATGCCCTTTGGACTAAAGAATGCCCCTGTAGTGTTTTCCAGAGTTGTGGTAGCAGCGTTCAAGGAATTTATTCATAATTTCCTTGAAATGTACTTGGATGATTGGACTGTGTTCAATCTGTTGAAGGATCACATAGAAGTACTCAGGCTAATGTTGGATCGGTGTAGATAGTGTCAGGTTTCACTGAACTTGAAGAAGTGTATTTTTTGTGTGTCGTTTGGGATTTTGTTGGGACATGTAGTTTTCAAACAAAGATTATTGGTGGATCCAGTCAATATTGAAGTAATTCTGGAGTTAGAACCACCTACATCAGTCAGATGGATCAAGGAAAATCTGATTCATATGGGATATTATAGAAAATTTATCAAAGGATATGCATATATCACAAAACCAATGGAAAAGTTACTGAAGAAGGAAGCAAGGTTTCAATGGAACAAGGACTGTTAGAAGGGGTTGGACACCTTGAAGCAAAAACTAGTAACCACATCGATTTTTATATTTTCGTATTGGAACAAGGAGTTCCATGTTCATGTAGATGCATCATCCATAGTGTTGGGTGCTGTACTATCTCAACCTGGGGAGGGAGACATAGATCCCACAATTTATTTTGCAAGTAGGAAGTTGTCCATAATAGAGAAGAATTATACTACCATGGAATGAGAAGGATTGGAAATGGTCTATGCACTACAGAAGTTTAGACATTATTTATTGTGGTCTCACTTTAAGATGTATAGAGATCATTCTGCATTAAAATACTTAGTGAACAAACCAGTGTTTGGGGGAATAATATGCAAATGGATATTATTGTTCCAGGAATATTATTTTGAGGTTGTAGTGAAACTATGGAAGATAAATGTAGGACCATATTATCTATCACGCATACTATCAGGAGAAGATGCAGGAAATTTAGATGACATCTTCCCAGATGCACAACTATTTGTAATTAAAATGGTGGATGATTACTTCTCATACATCGTACAATTTATAAGTACAAGAATGGATCCATCAGACATGATGGTTTCGTAGAAGAAACAACTGGCAGTAAAAGAAGCAGATTATCATTTGATTATAGGGAATTTGTGCAAGTTGGGTGCATATGGAATATTGAGATGATGTGTGTTGGAACAAGAAATACCGATGATACTTGAAGAAGTGCATGATGGGATTGCGGGAGGAAATTATGCAGGAGAGCCACTACACAAAAATATTTGTGCATAGGACTTTGGTGGCCTACAATTCAAAAAGATGCTAAGGAATATTATCAGTTTTGCAACATCTGTTAAAGAGTGGGAAAACCATCCAGGAGGGATGAAATTCCTTTGAATCCACAAGTTACCTTGCAAACATTTGAGAAATGGGCCATAGAATTTGTAGGGCCAATCAATTCACAAGAAAGAAGATTAGGGGCAAGGTACATAATTACTGTGATAGAGTACATGACAAGATGGGAAGAAGCAACACCAGTTACATACTGCATCAAGGAGACTGTTGCGTGATTTTTGTTTGAGAATGTAGTCAAAAGGTTTGGATGTCTACACATATTACTCACTGATCAAGGAACACACTTTCTGAATAAGATAATTGAAGCATTGACCAAGGAGTTTCAAATTCATCATCAAAAGAGTACACCGTACCATCCTGGGGCCAATGGAACATAGGGAGAGACGATTAGGAATTAAGAGTTCCTGCAGTGATATGGGCTTACATGAATACAAATAAAATTTTGACAGGACAAACACCTTTCAAGTTGGTCTATGGGAAATAATGAGGAATGGCAATGGATTTTATTCTACCTATACTGTGCATTGTAGAAATCATTGATCTTTCAGACTCTCGCATAATAGAGGAGATATTGGCATAGTTAGTACAGCTTGAGGAAGATTGGTTTGTTGTAGGTTTCCATCAACAAGTTCACAAGGAAAGAGAGAAGGCATGGAATGATCGACACATTAAACAAAAAAAGTTTCAAGTGGGAGATTTGGTATTTCTCTATGACAACAAGTTTATGCAGCATCTAGAAAATTTTAGAATGCACTGGTTAGGAACCTATGTGATTCAACATGTAACAGAGACCAGTGTTGCATAGTTTGAAACCTTGAATGGATAATTCCTTGGAGGAATGGTTAATGGAAGTCGGTTGAAACTCTATAGAGATGGTCGACGGTCTACGCAGTAATCTAGGATGCACCAGACCACATGTATCATAGTAGTTGTACTATAGTAGGAAGGGAAAACACAAAAAAACAAATAAAAAGTAGAAAAATGAAGAAAACCAAATAAAAAGTAGATATAGAAAAAATAAAATATTATAGAGTACAAGGCATAGGAGATTGCGTAGAAGGAATGGTTATCACACATCAGAATAAAACTATGCTAATGTAGAAAACAATACATAGAAGAAAAATACTGTGAAACACACAAGTGCAAAAGCAAGAACCATTGTGCAGTTTGACACTAACAAGACCGTTAAAAGCATTAAAGAATAGAAACAATGGCTATGAAGCGGGAATGACAGGTTAAAAGGTGTCGTTTAATCTTAAATGGTAAAAGCCGCTAAAAATCATGACAGATTGGAAGTACGAGGGAAAAAACACATGACAGATTTGGTAATAAATACACATTTATACACCTCGTTGGT
The DNA here is from genome assembly GCA_032191745.1 of Picea mariana. Taxonomy (NCBI): domain Eukaryota; kingdom Viridiplantae; phylum Streptophyta; class Pinopsida; order Pinales; family Pinaceae; genus Picea; species Picea mariana. The sequence goes on along the minus strand of JASDQU011179537.1, from coordinate 10,478 downwards.
GGATTGGACAAGTTAGTTAAGGTGGGATGAGACATGTACATTTGGAGAGAAGGCACAAAAACAATGGAGGATCGCTAAGCATAAATTGAAAGAGAGAGTGAACCAGAGAAAACCAGAGCGAATCCGAGTGCATCAGAGCTGAGATATAGCTACCACAAAATAATCATGGAGCCAGTTAAGGAATATATCACACAAGACGAATGTCCTCGCCAAATATTGTAGTGCCATCAATAGCAGTGCGAAAACAATCAAAACGCCCAACAGTTAAATAAGATGTGGAAGAAGTACCTGGATCTTTTACTTCGACTTCGTAGGAAAGCTTCCACATAAATTACATACCACCTAGGATGGATAACGCACCACTAATCAACGTACTAGAAAATGGGAAATACCCGATGGTAACATCACCAGTCCCACCTGGTGTAAGCATTGAAGAAAATATGCTTGACAAGGTTGCAACCCTCAAGTTCATGGATCATGATATCACCAATGAGAAAAAAATCCTGGAGCTAGACAGAGAAAAATACTTGTGTGCTAAGAGTGTACCAGGCATGGGAGAAATAGTGCTGGAGACATAGTTGTTGGAAATCAAAATGGAAAATTTGGGCATACTAAACCTGTTGGAGATCCCACACTTCAGACGTAGTTTGGAAATTAATGCTTGTGTGAAGGTACTACTCAGCTGCATCCATAGGGGGACATTGTGGCTTGACCCACCAGTTTCAATTGACAGTGCACTAATTGCATGGATTACAGGGCTCCCAAAGGCAGGTGAGGATATGGCCCTTTTATCAAGAAGGTAGGAGAGAGATCCCTTTCATAATCGATGAAGGAAAAGTTCCAAACTTTCCGAGAGAAAAGGGAAATGGATGTTAAAAACATCAGTATGAAAACATTTGGTTTTCCATGCAAGTATTGGCCTACAATTTGCTACGCAGGTGCATAAAGGATGAAGTACTAGCTACAGTAATTGCATCTACAGAAAAATGTGTCGAAGGGGTTCAAATGAGTTGGGCCACCTTCTTCGTGAACCAATTTTTGAAAGATTGTATTGAGGCCCAGGAAAAGGGCATAGAATTTCACCATGCACAGTTGTTGATTTTGATTCTGCTAGTCGAATGACAAGAACCAGGCTAGACCACAATTGTGTAGTATGCCAGGTATACCACTAGAAGTCAGAGAAAGAAGAGAGATAATGGAGATGAAAATAGTGGCTAACATGAAGATGATAGAAGAAGAGTGCACAAAACTATGCAAGGAGAGTGCATAGATCTGGACGAACTTAGTGGAAGATCCTGAGATGAAGGCTGTCGAGGCCAAGTTAAGAGAGGCACAAGAAAATGCACAACAAGATTCAGAGAAAATAACTACACTTCCACCAACTAAACGTATGAAAACCATTTTGGCACAGAGGTAGTCATACCTGGAAGTGGAGAAAATGAGGTACCAACAAAAGATCCTTCAATAGTTCCGAGGACCAATGCAGGAAGAAGCATTGAGGGTGATTAGCGAAATGGCCACTACACATGATCCAGATTATTTTCGGAATGAAATGAAAGAAGAGATATTACAATGAAATACATATAAATATTGCCATAAACAGAGAAATAGAACAATATATGATTTCTATTAATGAAAGAAATGTGCAGAGACTGTAAAAATACAGAGTGCAAGACTCACTAGAATGGTGGCATCTTTATCTGTGAGAAGAGATGTGACGGATATGCTCATTTGCAAGAATATCAGTACAATGAGACTCTAAAGTCATTTTTACAATAAACATGAATTCCAAAACCCTACACATCCAAAAGCCTAACCCTAGGAGATGAAGCACCAAAAGTCATGTGGGCCCCGTTGGGGTAAGTTAGTACATCAAATTATCGGGTTCGTATCTTTTGCATACGGCCTTTTTTCTAGGTGTGTGATAGCACATTGGAAAGGTATTTTAAAGAAATACACATTATGCCATCAAAATCTGACTTTGTTATTACTTTGACTATGGAAAGTCCAAAAAATGTTGTTTAGGGCCTCAAAATGGCCCCAAAAGTACAAAAAGATGTATTGAGATGAAAACTGCCAAAATAGGCTAGTTGGACTAGATGGGCAACCACCAATATCCACCTGGATGCTGTGTAGGGATTCAAGACATCCTCAAAAGTGAAAAACCCATAATTACAAA
>JASDQU011179536.1:0-26170 GCA_032191745.1 Picea mariana | reverse complement strand
CCATCTTCCATGCAATACTTTCTAAGTTCAATGGATAGGAACTTACCTTCATCATATATTATCAAACACTTGATAGACCTATCAACACATCAACCTTTCTACATACCCACCTTTATAACTTGGACACATTGTTCCACTTCAAACTTTGCATTCGAACAACTTTGACCAAATCCGACCAAACCAACCCAACCCAAGTGAACCTTTGTCACTCACCTCCAGGGACTTTACATTGGAGTCTCAGTGTTCCACCTTAACATGAACATTCCTTTGACCAATTCTCGCCAAGCCGACCAAGTAAGCCTTCACCGCTTAACTCCAGACACATTTACAATGGAGTTCACCAAGCCTTTTATAGGCTTCATTACATGCAATCCATGAACATAATACCATGGGATAACAAAAAACAATGGACCTGAAAAATCACCTGCTTTGACCTAAAAAACTAGATTTAACTCATTAAATCTTTCACCGAGTGAAGGTTAACCCAACATACATGCCCCCCCACATATTTAATCTACCTAAATTTATGTATAAACATTTCATAGGTGACCTGATAAGCCAGGGGTACGCATTCCTATCCAGTTCTTGCAGACATATGCCCATTTACATGCAATCAATAATTTTACAACTCCAAAGTAACTACATTTTTTTTTTCACGATGACTCAACCATCACCTCTCTTGTTGTTGCCTTGCTTCATCTCAAGGTTCCATAAATCAAAGTTATTTTTTCCATTGAATTTCTCCACCTCAAACTTATAACTCCTTTTGAAAAAATGGGTGGGCTTGTCAAAGTATACAACTTCATATACAATAACGGGCACACTTTTAAGAAATTAATTTTAAAAAATTATGCTTTCACCAATCTTTATTAACTGCATATGAGTTCATATCAATAACCTTTCCTAGATATCGTGCCCTCATTGTTGTGCAGCAATGAAGACAAACTTTTGCTCCTCTCACACACGTAAAGAGAAACAATCCTGGCAATTTCAAGTTATTGCACATGTTGCATGCGTTAAGATAAAAAATCCACGTGTTTATCAACAATAAGCCATCCAATATTGCATCCTCAACAACCTTGATCCTATTTTTCTTTTGTCCACTCGAGCATAATGCACTTGTCCTCTATCTTGCGGTTTGTTTAGCTTTGATCCAGCAGTCGATCTTTGATTTCTTCTACATATTTGATGTTGAAAAAGTCTTTTTCCTTGTCTCTTAGATTCTTCAACTCTGCACTTTGATACCACTTATTAGGAAAAGGAAGCTAAACAGAGCATAAACATAGCATAAAACTGAGAACAAGCGAGACAAGCAACAATCACGCAATTGACACCTTGATTTATGTGGAAACCCAATACGAGAAAAAACCACGGGGCAATGATAGTCGATATTTTTACTATTCAAGGGAGAATTACAATAGCCATCATAGGAATACAACCATCCTCTCATCACTGACACACTATACTCCACAATATTTTGTCTTGCTCACACATTCTAAACACATTCTTAATATAGCTGCATGCATGTGCATGTGACTACATGGGAAATCCAATGGCATGTTTCCAACAGTTTTGCATATTCCTGTGATGCTTTCAAAGAAACTACAACCTAAGTTTGGCATTGAGTAAACTGCTAAATAATACATTATTTTTTTTTTGGTTCTTGTTTGTGATGTGCAGAGCCAGCATGAGCAATAGTAATGGGCATCTCACCGGGCGCAAGGGTCTGAAACACAAGGAAACCCTCAAACGACGAGAAACCTATGGAGTGTGTGGTCCAGTTGTAGTTGGGTCAAATAATGTTCAAATAAGAATCCCATTATTTGTTCTTCACAAAATAGTTGTGAAGGGAGTGTACCAGCGTACAATTGACAACCTCTATTTTTTTCATTGGTGTGGGGGTGAAAGAAAGTAGACAAACGAAGATGACAACCCAACAATGACCAAAGGGTGCACCAAAAGGTGTTGAAGAATCAAGGGTCTCTATCATAAATGATGTTCTTCGATAGTCCAAAGTGGGGCAAATATGTCGGAAGAAGAGATCAATGGTCTAAGTGGTAGAAGTAGTTTTATGACAGGCGAGAAAGAGCGTGATATTAGAAAAATCATAGACTACAACCCAAACATAATCATGTTTGCGGAGCGTGGTAGGCAGACCACTCAGAAAATCCATGGAAATAAATTTTCATGGACATGATGGTAATGGTAAAGGTTGATACATACCATGCTTACGATTAGATGACTTACTTTCTGAGTAGAGTGAGTAGGCATGAATGAATTTACCCGCTTTATTAGGAAGCTTAGGCCAATATAAGAGGTGTTGGAGGTTGAGAATAATATTTTTTTTACCAAAATCACGTTCCTCATTGATTAGAATAACACGATCCTCAGACTACAATAAACACAACTGGTTCAACTTATATATCCAACCATCACAGATTGTGTAATCGAGGAAGGGTGTTTGATTGTTGATTGTCAGTTGTTGTATCACTTCCTAGAGCCTAAGCATATTGTTCCTTCAAGGTGTCATACACTAAATAATGCACCTGTAAAATGTGCATCACCTTTGTGGGTGGTTTGGCTAACAAATCAACCATTTTTTTAGAGACCCCTTTCTTGTACTTAATGATGAGATGGAACTGCTAAAGATATGCTTCCCACATCAGATAGAACAACCCATTTTGTTAGAGAGACATTTCTTGTACATAATGATGAGATGGATCTGCTAAAGGTATGCTTCCCACGTCGGATGGCAGTGTTCATGTATCTTACTTTGCAAATTAGGGAATATGAGAGGATGATGATCCATATGAAAAATTTCATCTTTTCCCAAAATATAGTGGTGACACTACTTTAATGCGTGTACTAAGGTATAGAATTCCTTATCATGTGTACTGTAATTGACTTTGGCCTCCAAAATTGTCTCTGACTGGTAGGCCATCGGGTGACTTCCCTGTTTAAGTACATCCCTAATGGAAAATTGAGAGGCATTTGTCTCAATCACGAAGGGATGTTCCAAATCTAGAAAAAATAGAATTGGGGAAAAGCATAGCGTTGTCTTTAGGAGGTAAAAGTGTCGCTAGGCTTTTGCATTCCATTGGAATTTGGCTTGATTCACCATCTGATGTAAAGGGCGAGCCATATGTGAAAAGTGAGAGACAATGGTTTTGTAGAAGTTGATGTCGCCCATGAATCTCTTAAGCTCATGTGTAGTTGATGGAGTTGGCCATTGTCCTAATACCTGCACCTGAGAGGGATCTGGGTGCACCCATGTTCTCTCTAACATAAAGCCTAAATATTCCATAGAAAATTGTCCAAAATAGGACATTTTTTCCGTGACCTACAATTGATATGTCCAGAGAAAATCAACCATAATACATACATGTTGAAGATGTTTTTTCCATGACCTATTGAAAACCATTATATCATCCAGATAAATAACAACAAACTTACCCAAATATTTTCGAAAGATGTCATTAATTAAGCACATGAACATGGCTAATGCATTATTCATCCCTAAGGGCATGACCAACCACTCAAAAGAAAAATCTTGGTTTTAAATGTTGTTTTCCAAGTGTCGGTTGTCTTCATGCAGACTCGTCAAATCCATATTTTTTTAAGAATGAGGCCCCTTGTAAGTGGTCCGTCAGATCCTCAATCTGGGATAAGGGATATCAGTTTTTGACAATGGATTTATTAAGAGAATTGTAATATGTAACCAAACACTATTTAGAGGTATCCTTTTTGGCAATAATAAAGGTTGGGGAAGCACAAGGAGATGTAAAAGGTTGAATATGGCCTTATTCCAGCAGGTCATCGATTTGATGTTTGATATTCACCGCGTCTTTGTGAGAAAGATGATAAGATGGGTCAATAGGAAAAGAGGCACCCATAATAATATCAATAATCTATTCTATGGTGCAAGATGAGGGTAGGCATGTGTGTTTAATAAAAACATCGAAAAATTCTTGGAGCAAGGGAGTCATTTTGGGAGGTATCAGGTTGGTGTGGTTATCGGGTTTAATATTGTGTACTAAACTTAGTGACATGTATTTGTGGAGACTGGATTTCTTTATTGTTTCTTTATAGATAAGGGGCAGGGTGGCATTGCATGTAGCAAAGGTAAGCACATAGGTACACCCTTCATGTTGTAGATGGTACCGATGAGACTTCACATGATACACAGTTTGGTGGTCATGTTGGTAAGGAAGTCCCAGAAGAAAATATGCACAATATAAGGTTGGAACATCGCAAACCACCTTATCATGGAAAGGGAAAATAGGAAAGTTTATGGAACAACACCAAGTGGCATTAATACGAGGGTCTCCATTCTATACCTAAACGAGTTGATACAAATTCATATGCGGAGTGGTAGGGAGTTGCAATCGTTGGACTAAATTTTGGGACACTAGATTCTTTTGGTTGCCATTGTCTAGTATGAGGGTGTCCAGTTCACACTTAGTTTGATAGTTATATGTGAATAGTGTCACATTAGGGATGCGTGGTTTTGGGGAGGTCATCAAGATGAGAGAGGGGTTAGCTTCGGTGGGGTTACCAAGAGATACAATTTTTGTCTAGTTGAGGGTCTTTGGTTGAGCGACTTCTAGAACTAAAGTCTTATTGGTGCATAAATTTTTAATGGATTGACAATCAATAGAGGCCTGAGAGTTAGTCTTATGAAAATTGCACCAAGGTGCATTTTTGGAAGTTGAGGGGGAAGGTGGTTGATAAGGAGATTGAAAATTACTAGTATTGGTCGGGCCAGAATGAAGTTGAGGAGATTGGATGCAAGTAACCACCATATGTTCCACAACAAAGGCTCGTAGGAAATCCTTGTCTAAGGACAAACTCTCGAAAAACTCAATTTCATGATGGAAATGAATAAATAAACCAGAATTGAAATTGATAATTAATACCTCTTCTGAATCATCGATGTGTAGTTAGATGCACAATTTGCAGAAGAAGTTGATGTAGCTATGGAAGGACTGATTGGAGGATTTTCGAAGCTACAATAATTTGGAGAGCAAGTTCTCGAGATATTTGGTTGGATAGAAGCACTGTCACAAGGCATGGCAAAACCTATACAAATATGTGATGTGTGCAATAGTCATTGTTGCAGTCTCACCTAGATCATTGAACAATTCACATCTTTCCAATTGCATGTCCCAACCGACTTGTGCGATGCCTTCTAGTTGCAAGATGGATATCTACAAGTTAGTCATCTCATACATATCCAGAGAAGTCTTGAAATAGGTGGAGAGACTGCAAATCCAGGAATAGACAATCTCTCCATTCATTTTCCCTTCAAATTTGGGCAATTGGAAATGGGTGTTGACCTGCATACATAGTATAGTTCTTCACTTCTGCAAGAGAAATAACTCATGCATATCTAGCACTAACTCTTTAACTGGTGTATAAATGATGGAGTTTCTCTTCCATCGATGGTTCTCAACACATGACATGATTTTCATCCACCAGAGATGATTTTGAGTGCTACAAGAAAGACACTCGAAAAGATGTTGAGTATGGCGCATTGATATGTTCTAGGGAGTTAATGTGCTGAGATGTTGGAGAGATTGGATAAGGGTGGACTGGAAGCCTTGAGAAGGGCACACTGTATGCCTCAAATAATGATACACTAGAATCTCTGAACATAGCGTTGATTGTAGAATTTGATTTCGAGAAACAAAAAATGGATGGCCCATCCTTCTACTTCATTATTACGCACAAAAGTTTTCTAAGATCGAACGCTCTGATGCCAATTGATCTACAACTCAGATCAACAATGTGCACTATAAACTATGGGACGTACTGAACAATGCAACAACATAAATAAAGGAGATAAAAACTCAGCAAGAATATGAAGAAACATAATAGAAACGAAAAATAACCATAATTTCATTCAGAGGATAGATTCTCCCTCTTAATACTATGCACGACGATTTTTTCCTCTGCAGTAATTGCAGTTACAAAAAGGAGTTGTTTATTTTATTTCAAAAGCACCTAGCTCACGAGGCTCAAGGGTTGTTTACTAAGTAATCGTTTGACAATACTGACATACTAACTTATTTTGTTGAAGCACCCCAAGCACCCCACTTACTTAGACTAGCGAGGTTTGTTTACGTTTCGACTAGATGATGCAAATAACATACTAGCATTTATTCACCAATTCCTTACTCAACCAAAACTAGAAAGGGTATATTACAATGTAAATAACTAACTACATGCTAAAATCTCATGTGTGGTGTGGCGAAGGAAGGGGGTGCCCTTCTTGGTGGCCCAATTTACCAAGAATAAATGAGAGTTTTAATTATGTCGATAGTTATACCGATAGGAGTATACTTATTGGAAATATACACATTTTATAATCTTTTAATTATAAATTATAATCTTATGGATAGAAATTGAGGATGTTGGCATATTATTTGTTGTCCTTGGAAATCAATGAATGAGATTTAGTGTACATAACTTCTTCGCATTTATTGCCATGTTTATATGATTAGCTTGGATTAATATGTATGAAACTTGTTCACTGTCACGTTTGGGTGATTAGTAGGCACTACCTCAACCTCATCGCCATGGATTGCATGTATCATATTGGGGGTAGGCATTCATTTTTATGGGAGGTGATCAGTGACATGGCCTAATGCCATGTTTGGCCGACATTCAATTAATGCATGTGTTACCAAGTGGAGAGTTGTGGAGCGCTACTAGATGAAGAGCAATGCGACTTCAATTTAAATTAACACATGTGTTACCATGCAATACCCCAAAGTTTTGAAATTAAAACTTATTATTATTTTTTTATTGTTTACCAACACATTATGGATCCTTATGATCTACCTCAAATACTTATTGTTTTATTAATAAAAGAGGACTAAAAGAGGAATCACACATTAAGTGGGACTCTCATAAGAGAGTTTTTTTTTATCGAAAAGAGAAACTACCAAGTGACAGCACAAAGGTGACAAGTGGTGAATTCGATAACTCAACTAAGTGAGACAAATCTCAGGATTCTAGGGAATCCAAAGACACATGTGTAAAAATTAAATTGATAGGTGGTCAATGATAAGTAGGCTCGTACATGTGTCAAAGACCTAGGAAAATATTATAAAATAAAATAAAACAAAGAGGATGGGACATCATTTTGAAGTAGATGTAAAATCTGGAAAAATCAAATGACACCTGAATACTCAAATAAAGCTTGTAGCCCTACAATTTGCAGCAAGTCACTTGGTTAAGTTCTTGGATTTGAATTCAGCTCAAGGGTGACAGAGTGGGCGTATGTGGCATATTTGATCTATGGTTTGGAGGAACAATCTGCTTAACATGCATTTCCCCAAAAAGAAATCTCAGTTACACGTTTTCCTTCCATGTGCAACCACTATTCTGGTTAGTTTAATTGTTGTTAAAGTTGCAATTTAATTATAGATTAGATTATTTCTCTTATTTCATTTCTTTTATGCGATTTTCATATTACATATAAGGTATCAATGAATATATCAATATCTCAATTAGAATGTTTGAAGTAAGGCCATATAATTACTAGAGTATAAGTATTGAAGAATACTCTATATAAATTGAATTGTAACCAACAAGGTCAGACTCTAAAATGATAGCACTACTACTGTGGAGGAAATCTAGCATATACAGAAAGTTAAGTTTATCGAATAAAACAAGAGGTAGTAAAGGTTGAATACATAATATCAGATTTTATAAAATCGACCTTCTAGGTTCTCTAGCAATTTTAAACAATATTGAAAAAAAATAAGGTCATGAAAGCATTGCAGGTAGTTCTTGGAAGCATTAATGACAACAAACTAAGAACCAAGGAAATTTCGTTAATAAATTATAAACAGAGATATAATTGAGTTTTATCAAGGATTGACTCTATTAACTCAACAAGGGTAAAACCCCTTTTAAAATGAAATAAGCATCTACGATGGTTAACAAAACAATTTATAGTTTAATTTTCAAACCAAGCAATAGAAACTTCTTATACAACCAACTCTTGTAGAACAATTGCAATCGAAAATACATAAGAAAAGATCATATTACATTTCTTATTTGATTAGTATACCAAGGACGTGGTTGACAGAACTACAGTAGGTAACCACTAATTACATCGAAACAATCTTAGACACTGGTATCCATTCCCTTAACTAGAACTAGGGTCTATATTAGAAACTGAAATACCTCTCGAGGGTGAATGCCCTCAAGTAGAAGCCATAGTTAACCCCTTTCAAAAACAATTATAAACACAGTAATTAGTATGGCACCTAGGTAAGACAAATTGACACAATATAAATGGAATTTAAGTAAAATTACTTATAGGGACATTTGGATTGAGTATTATCGAGAGAAACCATGCTAATATGATTGAGTACACGAGCACGACGCACAATGTATTACAAAAAGGAAATGAAACTTTTCTAAAGAATTACGGAAGGGTTAGGATATGAAATTTTACCTGGAGTAGCTCAAAACCCTGTAATGAAACTCCTGTAGAAGAATGATTCGACCAGTCAGAAAAAATGTCTCATTCTAATGGGTACCCTCGTCTACAACAAGGGCCCATCATTAGATTGAAGTATCCAAAATGACCATATTACTAGAAGAAATTATACAAATAAAATGAGCATGCTCGAATACATAATGGGTTGCGACCATTACCTAGAATGCTCTGTAAAGTTTTTAAAATAAAAAATCAGGGAAAATTCATGAACATGGACAACTTCTGTGACAGAGTATTTAAACAGAATATAAGAACCAAGTGAATTGTGAACATGACCTAATAACACAAGAGGTATAAACCTTCAACAAAGGACAACAAAGAAACCCCATTGATAAGTTACAATAATGGAGACTCTGTAACAATAATCATGACTTCATTAAATGAGAAAGGGACCAGATAACACTAAACTGGTTATACTGATGCTCCCAAAAATCTTGAATGAATTTAGAGGAAAAACCTAAAATGAAAACAAACTATGCACATAGTTTAACATCGGGAGAACCACTCAATCCTGAAGCAACAACATAAGAAACTCAAGAATAGAGAGATGAAACCCTAGAATCTTCCTAACTAAAAACTAGAAGAAACCCTCATCTCACATTGGTAGATTACCAAAACAGTGAAGGAATGATCAAAAACTATGAATTGGTCAGGACATTACTCACCTATCTCACATTCCAAGAAGGTTATACATGGCATACATAAGGGTTTCCATGAGACGCTACATACTTGTGTTTTAAATGGAGACAAAGTATGTTAATCCTTGTCTTAACAACCACCAACTAATCATTAATCAAATGTCAAAACATATTTAATGATGACCAGTCGAGACATGATCACGACATTATTATTTTACAAATGCATTCTTAACCATCCAACCTACATTATGATTTATCAGTCGAGGAAAACCATTTTAATAAACTTACATAAAAACCATAATAGAAGTAATCCCCCCATCAACGTGGCTTTACCCTTAGCAACAAGTGGCAAGTCATCCAACTTAGACTATAGGTAAACTAGGTCGCGACAAGGGTATTATAATAAATAAGAACCATAACCTTAACAATCCTTTCGTTGAAATAATACGCAAGGGTTTTTCAACACATAGAGGTTATACGATAAGATTTGTAACATGGGATTGGTAGTTATACAATAAGGATTACAAGATGGGCCTAGAAGTTATACCATAACGTTTATAACATGGGACAAGTAGGATTACTAATTATGCATATGGAAACTGTTACAACTATAAAAAGTAAAATTTCAAAAATCCTTCTATTAAGTGACTTCTTATTACTGAAACTTATATGGTAAAAAATAGAAGAGTATTACACTTTACTTAGTTAAAACTGCAATATTGTTGTAAGAAAAAAAATTGGGGTGTGTGACATAATGGTATCAGAGATTTAGGAACCGCACTTGGCCTTATGGGCTCGACCACTGAAACTAATTTTATGTTGTTATATTTTAGTCTTACCACTGAGAAGAAAATTTTGATTTCATAAAAGATTAAAGAAGTACCTATTCTACATGAAGAAGGGTAACATCAAAATGTACCAAAAATTTCCAAACAAGGAAATATTTGTGAGGGGAATATATGGGTTAATTTGAATGAAAGTAGGGATAACAAACAATATGAATTAATTTAGAATGTAAAGGGTTTAAGGGAAGAATTACAAACTTTTAAGGCATATAATGAACGAATTCTAAAGACACAAGAAGAACTTAATGCAATACTGTTAGAAAAATGGTGTAATCAAAACTCTCACAAGACTAAAGGTCAATTTTCTAGTGATTCTAAAACTGATCTGCACAAGAAGAAGGATAGGAAATTTGAACATATTGAATCAACGACATAATATTTTTTTAACGAAACTGAAAATAGTGAACAAAAAACTGAAACTTCAAGTGAGGAAAGTGCTAATAAGAAAAAATGAACTAAAGATAAGCATAAGCATCATGAGGAAATTATGGGAGAATTTAAAAAAAATAAAACCTCGAATCTTTAATGGTGAGATTGAGACTGGAGAAGAGGCAGAAACTTGGCTTTCTGGGATGCAAAAATAATTTCAAATATATAATTATTCAAGTGAACTTAAAGAAATAATGACCATCTACAATCTAACCAAGAAGGCAGATATTTGGTGGCAATATATGAACAGAGTAAAGAATATTAAAGAACACAAAATCACTTGGAATAATTTTAAAAGATATTTTAAGGAACAATATCTATCAGAACAACATTATGAAGGAAAGACTAAAGAATTTTATGAACCGAAATAGGAAAATTTAACCATGAAATATTTTTACAGCAAATTTCTAAGCTTATTGCATTGTGTACCGTATATTGTGGATGAAAAAGCAAAGGTACAATGTTTCTTGAGTTGTTTACCTCCATCATATAAAAATATGATTTAATTTGACAATCCTAAGACTTTAGAGGAAGCTATGTGTAAGGCTAAACTGTGTTTCAAACAATATAAAACCAGAAATGAAAATGCTAAAAATTGGAAGGGAAAGAAAGTTGAAAAATTTGATCCACAAATAAAAGAAGGGAAGTTTTTCAATAAGAACATTGCTAAAGGGTTTCAGGGAAACAAATATAGAAATAATAAGTCTTATAACTTGCCTAAAAATATAAACGCAAAACCAACAAATTTTTATAACAAAGAAATTGCCAAAAGGAACTGGTAAAATGTTGGGAGGGTGGCAAACCACAATATTTCAAGGATTGTCGTCACATGAATAAAAACAACAACAATATACATACAGTTCGAGAATAAAAGACAGTGGATGAAATAACGAGGAGCACCCCAAAGATTACCGTAGCCTTGGAAAATAGAAATGCAGATCATCAAGCTTCAATGGTGGAAGTAGAAGGTATGTTGAATAATCAACCAATTTCCATTTTGATTGATCTAGGTGCTATTTTAAGCTATGTTTCACATAATATAGTAGAAATTTCTAAACCATGAAAAGAAAAATTTGAAAAATCATGGTTAGTACAACTTGCTACAAGAACAAAAAGGAAAGTTAGAAATCTTGATAAAGGTTGTGAAATTAATATGAATGGCTTTAAAAATCAAACAGATTTGAATTTTTTGCAACTAGGATCATAAGATGTATTAATTGGGATGAAATGGTTAGAAAAATATAAGATAATATTAAATTGTAATGACAAAACATTTACTTACATGGATGAAAATGGTAACATTATTGACATTAAAGGGATACCAAGAACCATTAGTATTAGGAAGATTTCATCCTTCCATTTTAAAATATGTGTTCGTAATGGATGAAAAGTATTTGCAACACGTGTAATTGATAATGAAAAAGAAGAAAGTAAGATTGACATAGAAAATTTCCCTATATTGCAAGAATTTCGAGACGTATTCCAAGAGATTCTTGGTTCACCTACTAAGAGAGAGATAGATTTCTCTATAGACTTACTACCTGGAGTAGTGTTGGTTTCAAAAGATCCATATCAGATGAATATCTTCGAGCTTAATGAAATAAAATATCAACTTCACGAATTATTAGAAAGAAAAGGTACATTCGACCAAGTATATATCCTTGGGGAGAACCAATACTGTTTTTCAAAAAGAAAGATGGAACCTTACAATTATNTTTACTCTACATTGATGATGTGTTCGATCAAGTACGTGGGGAAACGTTCTTTTCGAAAATCAATTTGCAAGTAGGATATGATCAAGTAATAATTTAATATGGAGATATATACAAAACAACATTTAGGACGAGATATGGACATTACGAGTTTGTAGTCATACCCTTTGCGTTAACAAATTCCGTAGCCTCATTCATGTGTCTAATGAATAGTATTTCAAGTAAATAATTAGACAAATTTGTAATTGTATTTATCGATTATATACTAATCTATTCAAAGAATGAACATGAACATGAAGAACACTTAATAATAGTTCTACAAATATGAGAGAGAAAAAGCTATATGCTAAACTTAGTAAATTTGATTTTTATAAAGATAAGATTCAATATTTAGGACATGTAGTTTCTAAAGAGGGAATAGTTGTTGACCCTGAGAAAATAAAAGCCATTATGGATTAGCCAATTCCAAAAGATGTTTCAGACATACGATCATTTATGGGTATAATAGGCTATTACCTAAAGTTTATTGATGAGTTCTCAAAGATTGTTCATCCTATAACATCCCTACAAAATAAAGGAACGAAATTTATATGGTCTAAAAAATGCCCATTTTTTTTTGAAAAACTAAAACATCTCCTAACAACAACTCCTATACTAAAAATAACATATCCATATAAAGAATTCATTGTATGCACAAATGAATGCATTGAAGGGCTGGGATGAGTATTAATGTAGGATAATCATGTAATTGCTTATAAATCTAGGAAGCTTAAGGAAAACGGAAGACATCATGTAACACATCATTCAGAATTAGTCACGATAATACACGCAGTAAAGATGTGGCGACACTATTTAATAAGACGAAAATTCCTATGGATGTCTAACAATATTGCTTAAAAGTACCTATTTGATAAATAAAATCTCAATGCTCGACAAACAAGATGGTTAGCCTTCTTAAGTGAGTACGATTTTGAAATAAGACATATCAAGGTAAAAGAAAATAAGGTAGTTGATGTCTTGAGAAGGCATGGAAATTTTATTTATACAATTACGATAAGTAACTATGAAACTGATTTAGTCGAAAAATTCAATATTGAGGCTAAAAAGGATATAGAATATGAAAATATTAAATCAAAATTGGCAGAAAATCAAGCTAAAATTGAAAAATCAGACTTAAGACTTTCTAAAAATGGGTTGTTGATGTATAAAAATAGGATGTACATCCCTGAAGAAGAAGAAATTAAATTAATAATATTGAATGAATTACATAAAAATCCATACTCTGGGCATCCTCGCTATCAGAAAAATAATTACTATGCTAAGAAAAGAATTTTATTGGCCTAATATGAAAGGAGAAATTGTTGAATATTTAGATAAGTGCATACAATGTCAACAATTTAAAGTCGAACATAGGCATCTAGATAGACTATTACAACCCCTACATGTTCCTAAATGGAAATGAGAAATCATAAGTATGGACTTTATAATAGGGTTACCTAAAAGCAATAAACAAAATGATTCAATAATGGTTTTGTTGAGAAATTAAGAAAAGAAGAACACTTTATATGAGTTAAATCAACCTATAAATCCATTAACATAGAAGATATATTTACGAAGGAAATCTTTTGACTACATGGAATTCCTAAAACTGTAATATTAGACAAAGATATGAAATTCACAGGAAACTTTTGGAAAGCTTCGTTTAAAGGCTTAGATACATCATTAAATTTCAACACTGCTTATCATCCTCAGAAGGATGGGCTGACTGAAAGAACTAATCAAATATTAGAAGATATTATTATAATGTATGTTATGAATAGATCGAACAAATGGGAAAAATATCTACATTTGGTTGAATTCACATATAATAATCATTACAAGGCTTCAACTAAACTTAGTCCTTTTGAAATTATTTATGGAAGAAAATGTAACACCCCTGTTTCCTGGAGTAATCCTGTTAAAAAATTAATGATAGGACCTGAAATGTTAAAGGAAATGGAACTAATAGTGAAACAGGTACAAAATAATTTTAAAGTAGCTCAGGACATGCAAAAGAGCTATACAGACTCCAAAAGAACCCCAAGAGAGTTCAATATTGGAGACCATGTGTATATAAGGGTGAATCCTAAAAAGATTTCTTTAAGACTGGGAGGTATACTAAATTCACTCCTAAATATTGTGGCCCCTTCGAAGTGATCACACAAATAGGACATGTAGCCTATCAACTTGCACTTCTAGCTACAATAAAAGTACATGACGTATTCCATGTTTCATTATTAAAAAACTATATACATGATCCTACTCATGTTTTGGATTGGAATATGATACAAGTGGAACTCGAGGTTGAGTTCCCAGTAGAGAAGGATCATATTATCTATAGGAGGTAGCTTACACACTGGAATCACGCCATCAAACATGTAAAGGTGCAGTGGAGGCACTTTAGTCCCAACGAGGCTACATTGGAAATGGAGGATCATATCCAGAAAGCATATCCATTTCTTTACCAGAACGATCCCGACCAATATTATATAACACTGAGGACAATGTTAAGTTCTAAGGGGGGGTGGATGTGATACCCTAAAGTTTCAAAATTAAAACATATTATTATTTTTTTATTGTTTATCAACACATTATGGATCCTTCTGATCTAACTCAAATACTTATTCTTTTATTATTATTATCGATAGGAGGGAGCTTACACTCTAGAATTGAGCGATCAAACATGTAAAGGTGCAATGGAAGCACCTTAGTCCCAAAAAGGCTACCTGGGAAATGGATGATCATATGTGGAAAGCATATCCAATTATTTCCCAGAACGATTCAGACCAAGATTGGATAACATTGAAGATGATGTTAAGTTATAAGGAGGGGTGGATATGACACCTTGAAGTTTTGAAATTAAAACTTATTATTATTTTTTTTTTGTTTATCAACACATTATGGATCCTTATGATCTAACTCAAATACTTATTATTTTATCAATAAAACAAGACTAAAATAGGAAGCACGCGTTAAGTGGGACTATTAGAAGAGAGAGTTTGTTGATCCAAAAGAGAAACTACCAAGTGACAACAAAAAGGGGACAAGTGGTGAAGACTTTTTGACATAAATCAACTAAGTGACAAAAATCTCACGATTCTAGGGAATCCAAAGAAACATGCATAAAAATCAAATTGATAGGTGTTCAATGAGAAGGAGGATCATACATGTGTGAAAGACCTAGGAAAATATTGTAATAGAAAAGGAAACAAAGAGGATTGTACGCCATTTTGAAACAAATGTAAAATATGAAAAATTACATGACACAAGAATAATCACGTTGTAGCCCTACAATCTGCAGCAAGTCACTTGGTTAAGTTCTTTGATCTGGGTTCAACTCGGGGGTGACAGAGAGGGAATATGTGGCAGCTCTAATCGATGTCTGGGAGGAACGACCCACTTAACATGTGTTTTCCCTAAGATAAATCATAGTTAAATGCTTTTGTTCCATTTTCAACCTTTATTCTCGTTAGTTTAATTGTTGTTCAAGTTTTAATTTATTTATAATCTACGTCATTAAAGTTTAAGTATTGAAGAACACTCTATATAAATTGAATTATAACCAACAGGGTCAGATTCTAAAACGATAAGGCTACCACTGTGGAGGAAATATACTATATACAGAAAGTTAAGTTTATCGAATAAAACAATGAGGTAGTAAAGGTTGAATACATAATATCAAAGTTTATAAAATCAGCCTTCTAGGTTACGTAGCAAATTTAAACAAGAATGAAACAAGGTAAGGTCAAGAAATCATTGCAAGTAGTTGTTGGAACCATTCATGAAAACAAACTAAGAACAAAGGAATTTCTATTAATAAATTATAAACATATCTATAATTGAGTTTTACCAAGAATCGACTCTATTAACTCAATGGGGGTAAAACCCCTTTTAAAAAGAAATAAGCATCTACGATGGTTAACAACCCAGTTTATAGTTTAATTTTCAAATCAACCAACAAAACCTTCTTATACAACCAACTCTTGTTGGACAATTGCAATTGAAAATACAGAACAAAGGATCATATTACATTTCTTCTCTCATTAGTAGACCAAGGACATGGTGGACGAAACTATGATAGGTAACCACTAATTACATCGAAAAATATTATAAAGTGGTATCAAGTCCCTTAACCACAACTAGGATATGGATTAGAAACCAAAATACCTCTTGAGGGTGAACGCCCTGGTGTAGAAGCCATAACTAACCCATATCAACAACAATTATAAACACAGTGATTAGTATGTAATGTGGTTAAGACAAATTGACACAATATAAACGAACTTTAACTAAAAATACTTACAGGGACATTCAAATTGATTATTTTATGAAGAAACATTTCTAATATGGCTGAGTACACTTGCATGATGTTAAATGTATTACAGAAAGGAAACAAAACTTTTCTAAAGAATTACAGAAGGGTTAGGATATGAAATTGTCACCGGAATAGATCGAAACCCTATAAGGAAACTTATGTAGAAAAACAATTTGACCATTCAAAACCAACATCTAATTCTAATGGGTACCATTGTCCACAACAAGGGCCCATCATTAGCTCGAAGTATCCAAAATTTTCATCTTACCATAATAAATTATACAAATCAAATGAGCATGCTCAAATACATAAACGATTCTGACCATTACCTGGAATGCTTTGTAAAGTTTTCAAAACAAAAATAAGGGACAATTCATGAACAGGGAAAATGTCTACGATTGAGTATTTAAACAGTATATAAGAATTATGTGAACTACGCACAGGACCTAACAACATAGGAGGTGTAAACCTTCAACAGAGGACAACAAATAAACTCCATTGGCAAGTTACAGTAATGGAAACTCTGTAACAGTAATGACGACTTCATTAAATGAGAAAGGGACTAGAAAACATTAACCTGGTTATGCCCATGCTCTCAAAATGTTGAATGAAACCAGAGAAAAAACCTAAAATGAAAAACTAACTGTACAGAGGTTTTAGCATAAGGAAACAACACTCAATACTAAAGCCACAATGGAAGAAACTGAAGAACAATGAGATGAAACCCTAGAATATTCCTAACTCAAAACTAGAAGAAACCATCATATTGCATTGGTACATTACAAAAACAATGAAGGAAGAGGCTACATACATGTGTTTTAAATGGAAACAAAGTACGTTAATACTTGTCTTAAAAACGACCAACTACTCATTAATCAATTGTCAAAACATCATTAACACCAACCAATCTAGACATGATCACAACCTGATTATTTTGCAAATGCATGTTTAACCATCCAACCTACTTTATGATTCACCGGTGGGGGCAAACTATTTTAATAAACTTACATAAAAACCATAATAAAAGTAATCCTCCCATCTACGTTGCTTTACCCTTAGCAATAAGTGGAAGGTCCGCCATCTTAGACTATAGGTAAACAAGGTCGTGGCAAGGGTCTTATAATAAATAAGAACCATAACCTTAACAATCCTTTCCTTGGAATAATAAGAAACGTTTTTTCAGCACATAGAAGTTGTACCATAAGATTTGTAACATGGGATTAATAGTTATTCCATAAGGATTACATTATGGGACTAGAAGTTATACTATAAGGTTTATAACATAGGATAAGGAGGATTAGCAATTATGCATATGGAAACTATTACAACTATAAAATGTAAAATTGCAAAAATCTTGCTATTGAGTGACTTCTTATCAATGAGACAAGCTTGCTATTGAGTGACTTCTTATCAATGAAACAACTTGTGTGGTAAAAAATATAAGAGTATTACACTTTACTTAGTGCGAACTACAATATTGTTGTAAGAAAAAAAAAATGGGGTGTGTGACATACCAGGTGGAGAAGGATGTGGTTTTAACTATGTTGTGCACGTATCTCAAAGAATTTGAGAAAGTACAACCCATTACCGTACTTCCACTGAGATACATATATATTAAAAATGACTCTCACCTAAATGAAATTAAGCCCAGAGATGTCAAGAATGACAAGGCCACTAACAGTTGGGGAGTTATCGGGGACATTTTAGATATTTTCACGCTGAGCATAAATATTATTGTATTTTATAACTCCAATATGCAGGTCAACAACAGGTTCGAGTCGTTGCCTTCAGCCATTACAACGCCTCTTCTTATCTAAGTCATAGACTGTGACTTGTGCACATTTTATACTGTGGTATTATTCATTTATTTATTTACAGATGCGTGCTTCCCTGCGATCCTTGTTTTTTATTATGTCTTTACATTTCAAATTGGAATCCCTTAAATTCAAATTCTACTTCTCTTTTATCTGTAAAATAAAAACTATAACAGAGAAAAAAGTAATTGTTGGTTTAATTGAATTAATTATGTGATTTTCGACTAGACATATTCAGATCATGACCGATCCATATCCTGCTAATCCCAACGATCCCACATAACACGAGTATCTATACTGCAATGCAGGTACATTGTTCAAATAACTATACTGGTATGTGAGTATCTATAATGGTATCTATCTTGATAGGAGAGTATGTTTTAGATATGTTCACGCCAACCATAAAGATGAATCTGGTTTATAACTCCAATATGCAGGTCAAGAACAGGTTCGAGTTCATGCCTTCAACCATCACAACACCTACTCTTCTTGAAGTCATAGGCTGTGACATGCGCACATTTTATAGTCTGGTATTTTTCACTTTTTTATTAAGACATGTTGTGCTTCTCTGCGATCCTGGTCTTTATAGTAAGTGTTTACATTTCAACTTGGAAGCCTTTAAATTCAAATTTTTCTTCTTGTTTATTATAAAATAAACACCAGAACATAGAGAAAATAATTCTATGATTGAATTATTTCTATGATTTCCTAGACATATTCAGATCATGACGGATCCATACGCGAGTATCTATAATGGTATGCGAGTACATTGTGCAAATATTTCTACAAAAATAGTAGTTAATTAGAATCTCTTCAATTAATGAAGATGTGAATGGAGAAACTGACATTGAATTGAATTTGAATCTTGTGTAGCATTGAATAATTTATTTTCCACTAGTACTTCAAAGGCACCACCAGGGACTTTCGATATGTACCTAGAAAATCCCCAATTAAATTTATTAGGGTTAGGGTATATATCGTAATGAAAATATAATATATAATTATCATAGATAGAGATTCCATTCCATTATTTATTTATGATGTAATGGTATAAAATTTTCATCAAAATTAATTTATATTATATTATCAACAAAATTAATTTATATAATATTATATAAAAATTCAAATTATATTATTTTTATCTATATTTATATTATATCTATACACTGTAGTTGTAGTTATAAATGGAATGTAGATTTTGATATTTAATAGTATTGTTTTCCGATTTATGTTTAAAAAATTATTATGATAAATTGTTTATTTAAATGTAAATTTATTTATATGATATTTATATTCAATATTTTTTTAAAACTTTAATTATAAAATTAGATATTTTTATTAATATATTAAAGTTTTATTTTATTGTTATAAAATTATTTAAGTAATTTTTATTAATATATTTAAAATTTTATTTTATTGTTATAAATTTATGTATTATTTAAATTTATTTTATTATTATAATTATGTATCTTTTTGTTTTGAAATTTTTTATGAATAAGTATTATGTTGATTTATTTAAAAGTAAATTGCTTAAAATAAATACTAATCTATAAAATATAAATATTTTTTAATTGAAATTAAATTATTTGAAATAGTTAATTAAATATTATCACATAAAATATAAATATTAATACTATCACATAAAATATAAATATTAATACTATCACATAAAATACAAATATTAGAGCATTAGATATTAATAAAGCATTATAATATAAAACCATTACTTTTTAAAGTACTTAAAGATATAAAATATAATAATATAAGTTCATTAATTTTTAAAATATAAAACCATTTAAGTATTTAAAAATATAAAATATAATCATATAAGTTCATTAATTTTTAAGTACTTGTAAATATAATTTTTTAATTCTTTTTAGAATATGAGAGATTAATAAAACATAACAATGATATAAATCTATTTATACTTAATCATTTATTAGTATAACATTTACATCTTCCTTTTTTAGGATATATATTGATAATTATTATTAAGTACATTTATTATTAAGTTTGTTTGTACAAAATAAAAAAGAAAGAATTAAGTCATCAGTTTGTTTTTGAATTTATGGTTGTAAGATTTATTAGCATAAAATTTTCATTTAATTGTGATTTTGTGATTTTTCTTATATGAATTTTATATTCAATATATATTTTTAATTTTAATTGTACAATAGAATCATTTTATTTATTTTTATTAATATATTTTAAATCATTTAAGTTATTTTATTAATATATTTAAAAACAAATTGTTATTATAAATTTATGTATTATTTTAATTTATTTTCTTATTATAATTATGTAGCTTTTTATTTTGAGATCTCATATAAATGAATATTTTATTGATTGATTTGAAATTAAATTGTTTAAAATAATAATCATAAAATTTAAAGTATTTTTTAATTGAAATTAAATTATTTAAATTATTTCCCAAAATACCAATACATAAAATATAAGTATAAGTAGTTGGACAAACAATAATAATAAAAAATACATCAAATAAATAAAATGAAGGATTAAATTAAATCAAATATCTAATAAAAATATATCAAGAGAAGTCAAAAAAAAATTATATTTTGATTGACATTAAGATATTTTAAATTTGTTAAAAGATATAAATATTTTTCATAATCTCTTTATGAAAAATTTATTATAAAAAAATTAATTTTGATGAAAATTTTATTTCAATATAAAATGTAAAAAAAAATATACATAAAAAAAAACAACATGGCATGAAAAAAATTGTCACCTTTATGACAAAGAAAGGGTTGAAGATGAAAATAACTTTCTCCTAGAATGCCCCTTGTATGAACAAGTTAGTTGTATGAAGATCAATAAAACCAATACCACAAAATCGATCATGATTATTCATAAATGGATTTCATTTAAATATTTCTTATTATAAATGATAATTGCTTTTAAATCATTCCTTTGTGTTTTCTAGACAATTTCAATTTGCAACACCCAAAAGAGGAATGAATAAATGCATACTCTAATTTATGTATGCTTATTTGGAAGGGGATAGATTTTACAATTCAATATCATATGCTATCAAAATCCTTAGAATAAGTACAAGTGTAAGTTTCCTTTTATGTAATATATCGCATGAGTTCAAAGTTCCTATCTTTTTCACAAAGAAAAACACTTAGTTAGATTTCTTTTTTTTTAAATTTGCTAAACCTTCTTTTTCGTAATGTTTTGAACAAAAAACAACCTTCCTATTCAACAAACATGCCCCAATATTACAATCTAATGAAAAAAATCAAACATTACAATGTGAAGAACATAATAAGGTTGTAATCTGTCGAACATAGTAAGGTTGCATAGTGACGAACATAGTAAGGTTGCAATCTGATGAACATAGTAACATTGCAATCTGTTAAACATAGTAACCTCACAATGTGATGAACATAACCTAACATCCCAATGTGATGAACATAACTATGTTGTCGTAATGTGGATAGTAACATTGCAATATGACAAACATAAAAACATGTCACAATGTGTCGCACGTTGCCCTGTTGTTACAATGCGATGAACATTTGCTCACGTTGCAATGTGAAACACATATCCTGACATTGCAATGTGACAAACATTTCCAAACATTGCAATGTGTCAAACATAGTAATGTTGAAATGTACCAAAAATAGTAATGTCACAAAGTGACAAACATATATGGACATCGCAATTTAACTAACATATGTGGACATCGTAATGTGACAAACATAGCCTCGCCATCACAATTTGACAAACATAAATGAACGTCAAAATGTGATGAACATACAATCTGACGTTGCATTATAATGAACATATCCTCACATTGAAATGTGACAGACATATCTCGATGTTGCATTCTGTCAGACATTCCCAAACATTGCAATGGGATGATCACAACCCATTGTCGCAATGTGAGGTACACAACCCAATGTGGAAATGTGACAAATATAGATGAACATGTCTCGACGTCACAATGTGACGAACATAACCCACTATAGGACTGTGACAAACCTTTTCCAACACCATAATCTAACAAAAAAATCCCTTCATCATAATTTGATAATCGTAACCTTACGATGTCATGTGACGAACAAAAGTTGTTGTCACAATGTGACGAACAAAAACTGATGTCACAATGTGACGAAAAAAACATGACGAGCATTACAATGTGGTAGTATCATAGAAAACTATGGTTAAACATAATCAACATGGCCCACTATAATCACATCCACATGGTCAACAAAGGTCTTCCATAGGTATTTTCAACCATAATAAATCTCAGTCAATCATAGTCAACCATGATGAAGGACAACTACGATAAACCATAGTCGACATATCAATCACAAAGTCAACCAAGGTTTACCAAAGTTAACTATAGTCTTGGTCAATCATAAAAGGCCATGGTCAATTTAAATTAATATATTAATATATAAATACTTCAATAATATATTATTAATGTATTACTACTTTAATATTTATTAAGGTATTAATACTTTGATAATGTATTATTAATGTATTTATATTTTAATAATGCATTAATAATTTATTACTACTTTAATAATACATTTATTAATATATTAAAACTTTAATAATGTATTTATTATTGTATCATTATATTAATAATATATTAAAACTTTAATAATGTATTTATTATTGTATCATTATATTAATAATGTATTACTTTATTAGAATATTAATATTTTATTAGAGTATTAATTAATAATTTTATAATTTATCAATTAATTAATACATTATATTATTAATGTATTAACACTTTAATATATTATACTTTAATGTAATAATATTACTACTTTAATAATATATTTATTAATATATTAAAATTTTAATAATGTATTTATTAATGTATCATTATATTAATAATGTATTATTAATTTATTATAGATTAACATTATATTAATTAATTAATATATTATATTATTAATCTATCAATCAATTAATATATTACATTATTACATTAATATATTATTATTATACATTACATTATTTAATATATATATATATATATATATATATATATATATATATATATATATATATATATATATAACATATTGAATCTTTGTATTGAATAAAGGTTAGTCTAAAACAGCAACACATTTCCAACAGGGCTGGTACAAGTTTATGGAGACTATTGGGCCTTCTTTGGTTACAATGCTGGAAAATATAAAAATGTGGCTTAAAATATTGCTTAAATATTGTTGCAGTATTCCTTGACAAATTTACTCATAAGGAATACAATTTTAAAAAACATAATGTGGTTTTGGCATTATCGTTGGTATCCTTTGTGTTCCATCCTTAGCCGCAGTTGCTTCCGCAACCTCCATAGTTTTAGTTTTTTGTTCAACATTTTTGTTAACCAAGTGATGGTTGATTGATGATTGAAACGACGTCACCTTCGAAGATATTCCTCCCAGCACGAAGATCTTGAGCCATCAGCAAACCACAGGGAATCGAGCAGAGGACACCATACTCATAGAACCTTGCTAGTTATAAACTTCATTGAGCATATTTGTAAGTAATAATTTAATTACCAGGTAATAAAGATCAGATTCTACAAGGCATGAAGCGTAACGCATGGATATCGAGTAAAGCCAGCCGCTCCTCTCACGATAACACATCATCAAGAATTATGGAGGGGCGTAATACCTTCTATTCCGATCCAGTTCTATTGTTCCTTCGCTCAATGAAGTGACTCTTTTGGCCAATTGATCTACTGCCAAGTTGCGAGTTCGAAGGATATGATATGCAGGAAATGACACCATTCCATTCTTTGAATTTCAATAGGAAAATTGATATGCAGGAAATGACACCTTTGAATTATGTGTTGCCAATACTTGTTTTCTTTAGAATCGCTCTTATGATAAGCACGGAATCGCAAAGTATGATCAAAACTCTAACGCCTTCCTCGTATGATAGTTGGAGACAACTTCAAAAGGCATGTGCGTCGGGAATATTATTAGAGGAAAGCACAAGCCCCCAAGCAAATTGGGTTACTCTGTTTCCACCGCAATCGCCTAAAATCCACCATGCACTGCATGCAATTCCTCAATTTTTTTCTTGACGCGTTGTTTCTCAGGATGTAATCATTTAACCCCCTCTGTGCAAACGGTATATTGGTGGTTTGACTCTTTAAGACTCAAATCCTCATTTTTTTCTTGACGCGTTGTTTCTCAGGATGTAATCATTTAACCCCCTCTGTGCAAACGGTAAATTGGTGGTTTGACTTTTCAAGACTCAAGACACCATCGTTGGATTTGTTCGCGGTGGTAATCAATTCTGAAAATATTTTTGAATCAAAGTTATTATTGTGTATTCGGAAGTGTTCTCTCCGTTAATACTTTGTTTTTTTATTTGAGTTTGTAAACTCATCTGGTCTCTTGATCGCATTTGCCATATTGTTTTTAATTTGATTAAACACAGTGATTATTTGATTTTATTGATTGCGAACTAGGTTCCATATTTACGCGGAGTTTATTTAGTGCACGGATTTTATTTATTGCACTGAGTTTACTTACTGCGGAGTTTATTTAATGCATGGATTTTATTTATTCCGAGGAGTTTTACTGTGCAGAGTTTATTTTTGCTGGTTTGCGTCAAATGTTTGCATGAATTGAAACTTGAACTTTGTTCTGCTCTTCATTGCTCTCATTTGGTATCAGAGCTGCCAGTCTATCCTACAGAGCATCCTGTCAGTTACTCATTTGAGTGCAAATAATTCTTGTTGGTGCTCAATTTAACTTTCCTATTTTTCTGCGTGAAGGTTTATTTGATTTTTTTAAAAACTTTTATAAATGGCTGTGTCTGGTAGCAGTTCTTCTCAGATTCAGGTTCTTGTTCTGAACGAGAAGTCATATGATACTTGGTATATTCGAATGAGGACGATTTTGCATTCTTGGGATTTATGGACTTATGTCATTGATGGTTACGCTGAGCCAGCTAATGTTGCAGCAGAATTGGCTCTGTCTAATGCTGACCGTGTTTTGTTGAAGGAAAAGGAAAAAGGATAACAAAGATCTTGGATTAATCCAGCAAGGGTTAAATGAATCCATTTTTATGAAGATTGCTAGCGTTGCATCTTCGAAGATGTCCTGGGACATTCTTGAAACTAGTTATCAAGGTGTGTCCAAGGTGAAGACAATCAAGTTGCAGAACTTAAGAAGGGATTTCGAAAATCTGAAGATAAAGGATAATGAAGGTGTTGATATTTTCATGACACAAGTGATGAGTGTTGTAAACCAACTTAGGTAGTATGGAGATGATGTTGAGAATAAAAGAGTTATTGAGAAAGTGCTGAGAAGTTTTCCCAAGAAGTTTGAACCTGTTGTTGTACCCATAGAGGAATTTAAAGATTTAAGTCTAATGCAAATTGATGAATTAACTGATTCTCTTGTTGATCATGAATCTAGGATATCTAGATATGAAGAAGGATCAATGGAGCATGCTTTCAAATCCCAACTGCATGTTACTAGAGGCAGAGGAAGGTTTTATAGTCATGGAAGAGAAGGTCGATTTTTTGGTCGAAGGGACAACAGAACTAAATCAGAGACTGAGGAGAAGTCCCAACAGATTCCTCCTAATTTAAGAGGGAGCAGCAACAACAAACCCTGGCAGCAAGAAAATCAAAGGTATGATAAAACTAAAGTACAATGTTATTATTATAAAAAGTTTGGGCATTTTGCTAACAAATGTTGGAAGAAGCAGACAGATGCTGGAAAACAATCTGCACATATCACAAATGAGTCTGAGGATCATCAAAATCCTGTGTTTCTGACCTATAATGTCACTCAGGAAAGTTCAAATGATATTTGGTTTTTGGATAGTGGTTGCAGTAACCACATGACTGGT
>JASDQU011179534.1:24784-50995 GCA_032191745.1 Picea mariana | reverse complement strand
ACCATCAACCAACCATCACATAGAACATGATAATGCTTCCTGAGACTTCTTCAATTTCTACAATTATTCAATTCTTGGAATATTATGATCCTATAGATAATATTATTCAATTTATTCTCTGAAACTTCTCCAAGTTTCACTCCTTAAATCCTCCCCAAAAAGAAGTTATAGAGAGAATGGTAGACCTTGTTCAATTCTGGTTTATTCAGGAGACCTAACTTGCACAGAATGCCCCGTGCTCAATATTTGACATCAGATTCTGAAAATCGCACACAAGAAACTAAAGTCTGTACTCTTTCCAATTCAATTTTTCCCACGTCATTTGGATTCTGTATGAAGAAGTTATGATTTTTTAACCGGAACACATGTTTATTGACTAGCTTCAAGACTGGTCAAAAACCCTATCTTCCACAGAGTCTATCTCCATAATTATAGAGAATCAAGATCTGAAACTTTTACCATAGGTACCTTGATATGTCTTCTCAATACCATAGCAAATTCACCATCTGAATCGTTCTAGAAAAAAATTTATAGCAAAAATGGTAAGATGACCTAAAAATAACATACCTTAGAACACATCACCAAAAGACTTCATCCTCCCTTGAAATCCGACCTTCTTTACTTCTGATTTCCTCTTAAATTTGACTTGTGTGTCAAATGAATGTATAATGATATTTATTTATACCATTTGTGTCACTTCCTTTTAACATTATGGCTGACCTGACACTTTCTTATTTTGTAATTCTTTTCTTTAATTATCTTCACGGCCTACATGTACTTCCTTCTTCAATTCACTTTGTCATCTTCAAAAATTCATTTCTCCTCAACCATGAGGATCCATGTGACATGCCACATACCACCGGAGACAACATGATGTATACTATCCATCCATGGGTGTTTTATATGCATGTGCATTGTCTTCATATCCAAATACCTTCATCAATCTTGCGGTCCAAAACCCATGACTAGGGTTGACATCAATGACAACAACCAATATTCCAACAATCTCCCCCTTTGTCATTGATGGAAACACTCATGCTCCCCCTATCATCATGATCCCAATTTCTCCCAGAAAAAGGTAACTCTCTTCTTCGGGGATTCTCCCCTTGAACATGTGGCACTCAATAATACTTCATCCTTATTTTTGGTATTTGGGACTTTTTCTTCCTTGGAATCCTTTTATGTGGCTTCTATCTTCTCTCTCGTCTTCATGTCTAGGATGTATATGTTGTTTGGTCTTCTTGTTGTAGTTGCAACTAATCTTATTGAGTTATTTTATCTGATTTTACATTTTCGGGAGTCAAACGTAAGAGTGTATCCTTGATCACACATTTTACTAACACTGAGTAGATTATGCTTCAAGTCTTCAGCCAATAGGACTTTTCCTACTTTTACATTTTCACTTCCAAGCTTTACAGTTCCTTTTCCAAGTATTTTGGTAGATGAGTCATCTCCAAATGCAACATTTCCACCTTTTTTCTTCAAGTTGACAAATTTGCTTTGATCTCCGGTCATATGAGATGAGCACCCACTGTCTATGAACCATTCATCTTATTTTTTGCATTCTTTAGCGACCAATGCTATTCCACAATTTTCATTGTGTGGAATTTATTTCCTTTTCCATGTTGTAGTTGGTATGCATACTTTTGGCATACAATTATCTTCCTTCGTCTCTCTGCAATCTCGTGCTTTGTGACCAAGATTATTGCACTTGTAACATACAATATTTTGATCCATTAATGGGTCAAATGGATTATAATTTCTATTGACAGGTCTACGAACATTTCCATGTCTACTATTTTCACCATTCATGTAGCTTGCATAGTTATTCCTTTCATTGACTCTACAATTGATTGCCTTGTGTCCAAAATTTACACAAGTATAACAATGTCCAAGAAAGAAATTTTGATACCTGGGCATAAGTGATCTTCTTTGTGGTGTGGTCCATCTGGGTTCACGATCTATTCTTCTGTAGTTTCCTTCATAATGATTACTTTCATACCTGATGGGAGAGGATCTTCTTGATGTCTCATTCCTTCTGAATTCTAGTCTTCTATCTTGTTGTTCAACTTGTTCTGGAATGTTGGTTTCATCGTTTTCAACTTCCTTTTATTGTTTTGTTGTCTTCAAAATGTCATTGTATCCTAGTCCTGTCTTTTCATTTGGAGATCTTTGGCTGCTAAGGATCTCATCTAATTTTTCAGTGCTTTTTTCAAACTTATTCAACTTTTTTGTTGTCAATAGGAGCTCCCCTTTTGTGTGATCCAATTCTGCTTTCAGTTTCTCATAATATTCTAATTGTTTCTTCAAGCTATTAATGGTATTTTCAAGCTTGTAATTCACTTATTCACAACTACTCAATTCACCTTTTAGTATTATGTTTGTGTTTCTAAGGTTTCTATTTTCAGTTTCAACATGCTTCAACTTTTCAAGATTCTCATCTTCTTGTTCACTCTCTACATTGTCTTTGTATCCCCAAAAGGAATCAAGGTTGGTTTCTTCATCTGAATCTTCTTAAAAAATGGTTTCTTCTTCTTTAGAATTCTTGTGATCATCATCCTGGGTTTCTTGGGTTATGAAGAGGACTTCTCCTCCATCATTATCTTCTTCATCACTCTCATCTGAGGAGATGTCATCATCCTTGGAGTAGAATCTCTTTTATTGTTGAGACTTATCTTTTTATAGTAGTAGTTTTCAACAATATGTCCTATTCTACCATAGTTAAAGAATTTGAGAGGAGACTTACCTTTGTATCTTCCACTTCCCTTCTGGAACCTTCTTACGAAATTTTTTATTTCTTCATCAAGGTCATTCTCCTTGTCTTTTGTCTTATTTATGGCTTTAAAGGCTGATTCATTGTTTGGTTGGTCACTCTCTGTACTTGTTCTCATTTCATATGCTATAAGAGAGCCATGTAATTCATCCATTGTCATTTTGGTCAAGTCCCTAGTTTCTTCAATGGCGGAGACCTTAGCATCATACTTCAAGAGAAGTAATCTCAACACTTTTTGTATAACCAAGGATTCATCGATCTCTTCACCTAATCCTCTGATATAATTAACAACTTCATCAACTCTAAGAAAGTAGGTTGCAATATATTCCTTTTCATTCATCTTCAAATTTTCAAATTCTACTCTATGTCGTTGAATCTTGACCTGCTTAACTTTTGGATCACCTTCGTAGATGCTCTTGAGTTTGTCCCATACATCCTTAGCAGTGCTACAGCCCATCACTTTGCTAGAAATGGTTGGTGCCAATGTTGCTAGAATAACTTGTCTAGATTTTGAATTACAACTCATAAGCTTCTTCTCATTTGGATTGGTTGGAGCATTANATTTACAACTGAGTACCAAATGTCTACTCCCAAATCTGTTAGTTAAGTTTTCACTCTATCACTCTAGTATGCATAATTTATTCCATCAAATTTTTGAATCCCATTTGAAATGTGCTCATGGTCATCCATCTCTGCTCAGGATTTTCCTTCTAGTGGTTAAACTGTTATGAAGGCAACCTTCTCTTAAACCAATTGTTGATATTGAGAGGGGGGTGAATTAGTATCAAGTACAATTTAAAATATTTTTCAACTTATACTTAAACCATTCAATTATATCCAATGAGAAATGAACAATATTATAAGAGTTACACCATGCGCAACATATGAGAAATAATCAATAGTTATTGTTCAAGGGAAGTAATGAATTCCAAAGGTAGCTACGGCTTCCAAATGTAAAGGGAGGTATAAACCTCCAAGAGGAAGATACAATTCTCCAATATCAAGAGAGATTTTAACTCTCCATCCTTTCCCATTCCTTCCACCCAATAATATACGAGAGATAATAAAACTTCACATTAAATCATCGTCATCAACCAACCATCACATAGAACCTGATAATGCTTCCTGAGACTTCTTCAATTTCTACAATTATTAAATTCTTGGAATACTATGATCCTGTAGATAATATTATTCAATTTATTCTCTGAAACTTCTCCAAGTTTCACTCCTTAAATCCTCCCCAAAATGAAGTTATAGAGAGAATGGTAGACCTTGTTCAATTTTGGTTTATTCAGGATACCAAACTTGTACAGAATGTCCCATGCTCAATATTTAACATCCAACTCTAAAACTCGCACAAAATAAACTAAAGTCCCTAATTTTTCCAATACAATTTGTCCCGCATCATTTGGATTCTCTATGAATACGTTATGATTGTCTTACTCGGAACACTTGTTTATTGACTAGCTTCAGGACTGGTCAAAAACCCTATCTTCCACAGAGTGTATCTTCATAATTATAGTGAATAAAGATCTGAAACTTTTACCATAGGTACCTTGATATGTCCTCTCAATACCATAGCAATTTCACCATCTGAATCGTTCTAGAAAAAAAGTTATAGCAAAAATGGTAATATGACCTGAAAATAACATACCTTAGAACACATCACCAAAAGACTTCATCCTCCCTTGAAATTTGGCCTTCTTTACTTCTTATTTCCTCTGAAATTTGACTTGTGTGTCAAATGAATGTATAATGATATTTATTTATACCATTTATGTCACTTCCTTTTAACATTAGGGTCAACCTGACACTTTCTTATTTTGTAATTATTTTCTTTAATTATCTTTAGGGCCTACTTGTACTTCCTTCTTCAATTCACTTTGTCATCTTCAAAAATTCATTTCTCCTCAACCATGAGGATCCACATGACGTGCCACATGCCACCAAAAAAAACATGATGTATACTATCCATCAATGGGTGTTGTATATGCATGTTCATTGTCCTTCATGTCCAAATACCTTCATCAATCTTGTGGTCCAAAACCCATGACTAAGGTTGACATCAATGACAACAACCAATATTCCAACAACTTGTCCTTCCACGATTTCAGTTTGGGATAGAGTTAAAAATGCTCTAAATCTCTCATTTGTATGGTACGGCCAATCGGTGAACGAGTGCTTTGAAAATTGGGCTAAACAGAACTTTACATTTCCAACTCTCCCAGCTTTTGTTTGTTGGTTTATTTGGATTGATAGAAAAAATACTATGTTTGAGTCAAGGACCCCCTCCATTCAGAAGATATTTTTCCTATCTTTAGGGGTTGTGGGAAATCACAGGAAAAAGGAAAATGTTTATCTCCCTAGAATGTCAACCTTTGAAATTCCTGAAGATAAAGTCATTGGATTGTTCGATGGGGCAACACATCAGAATGGAGAACAAAGTGGGGTAGGTGGACTCTTAAATATCAATGAGTACACGGTTTATAGATGGACTTTACATTGTGGTAGAGGAACAAAAACTAGGGCTAAAATCATGGGAGTTTGGGATACTCTAATTCTAGCTTCTAGGCTTTAAATTATAGATATACATGTTCTAGGAGACTCAAAAATAATTATCGATTGGCTCAATAGGAAAGGTGCACTTGAGGTTGTAACATTAGATGGTTGGAAGGATAGGATAAATGAAATTCTCATTCACTTCAGGAACATATCCTCTGCACACATATTTAGGGAAGAGAATCAAGAGGTGGACAGATTATCAAAACAGGCTCTAAAAAATCTTCTAGGGAGCATTTCCTACAATCAATGGGAAGGAGGCCATGAGGGCCCAACTCTTTTTTTAAACATGTTTTACTAGCCTTCATGGGGAGAATTTTGTGTTTCCTAGTTCAAATATGGAGATCTTAGTAGATATAGTATACGGCTTGTAGGAAATACACTTTACTTGTTTCTATGTATCTCTCTTGGTCCCACTGGAGAAGACAATATTTTTGTAAGGAATTTGGAAAATTTTGTGTAGCTAAGTTTTTTGGATTAGTCCATGAAGAAATGAGCATATGATATAATGTACGTTTTGAGAACAGATTATATTTTTACGAATATAATGTGAAATTTTCTGTGGAAAAAAAAAGTAGGCAAGGGAATCATGGATAATTTCAAGGATGGAAATTTATCTCATAATGTAGAAACCTTGTCGAATCTTACTAGTCCTTAATATGCAAACTATAAAATGATTGGCAATATTTTTGTAAAAATATTCAAATTTCTAAGGATTTTATATATTTTCTATCAAATTTGGGTTATATTTAAGGTAAAATAATTTTATTCTATAGAGTTTGGGAAAATCACTTTTAGAAAAAATGAAAATTGGAGAATCTTTTTTTTGGAAAAAGCATGGAAAATTATCCCACGGGCGATATATAGCCCCTAAAATTTTCCCTCAAGGAAATGACCTCATGGCTTGAGTGTATGTTAGGTTATTCATTGAAATATCTAAGTTATACAGAACAATCATATTGTGAATGTTGAGTTGGTATAATGGGATTGTATGTTGAAGCACTTCTCAATTACATTATATGCAATACACAAATGCAACGCCATCTTACGAACTTGTAGTACACTTTCCAATGAGAGATTAGGTAGTGATAAGGAAGACTAAATCATTTTGACTCCATTAATAGAAACCCAAAATGGATTTAGTCTATCATGTACCTGTAATAAATCGTTCTGGGTGATTATGGATCAATGGTGGGTATGTGCCCCTAAATGAAACCATAAAGTTAGGGAATACCCCAAATGATTTCCCCAAGGGTCAAATAAACCAAATTGTTGACCAAGGGATAGAGACCAAAGGAAAAAAAAGGCATCCAATTATCTTACCATAGTGTTAAACATACCTAATATGTCATACATCTAGGCTAAAGTAGGGGGAAATCCAAGAATGTGATCCAATACAGAATAACCATGTTGAGTGGTATTGTATCATTAGTAGAAGGGTCACATATGAATTTTATATAGGATTGGATTTCACATCTTGCATTCCTATGGATAGGAATCATAAATTTTATAGTATTCTACCATGTATCATATTTGATTAAGCTAGATACTCAATGATGTTTCTTTGCAAAAGATGTTTTTTTTGTTGGTTAGAATTTATCACATTTATATTTTTCATTCTAGAAAAAAATGTGTGGTCAAATAATACAAAATCATTTAATTGAAAATTTTAAAATTAAGACCATTTCACAACAAAAATATGAGTTAAATAACCATAACTTGTAATTAAATTTAGAAAAGTGTGGGTTAAATAAAGGTTAGATGTTTTTATATGTGAATATTATGCTTTTTCCTTAAATCTAAATTTTCTTACTTTTTTGTTAAATGTAATTCCCTAAACTATTATAAAAAAATTATAGTCCAATATATTTATATTATATCATGAAATTTTGCCTCATAAAATTATAATAGTAGTGTAATAAGGTATGAAAACTAATGTCACGCATTATGACTTATGAACAGTTGGTTGAAAAAATAATAATGTTCAACAAGCATCAATCTACAAAATGGATGGTCACATTTTAGTTGATGAAGTAGGAAATAGGATCAACAATTTCATTGGATTTCAATCCACATTAACAATGGGCTTAGTGATAGCTCATTCAACAAGTGAGTTTTAAAACAACCTAACTGTTAAAATATTCAATTCTCTTCACATATTCTCATAACTTCACCAGAGAGATCATATGTAGGGTTTCTGTAGACATGGGGGCAAGCTCAAGATCAGAGATAGGGTTCTTGTAGGTATAGATTCAATGTTCCTACTATGCCTAGGGTGAGAATAAGTCCTCGACCTGAGTCCAAATAATTAGTGATCAGACAAAAATTTGGATAGAGGAGGAGAACACTCAGTTGAGTCTAAAAGTGCAATGTGTAGATAAAACAATTTCATTTATTAATCAATATCTAAGGCGAGGAGGCATGTTTCCTTACATGACTTTCTATGGAGTAATGATAGCATATCATAGGCCTTAATTTGAACTATATTGAATATTGATGGAAAAATTAAACAGAGAACCGAGTTGAATCTAGTATATATTATGTGTGGCTAGATTTAAAATTTGAAGAGAAAAGAAGTTCAGCCATGGGTATGATGATTTTAGGGTTTTTGTAGGAAAAGGGTTTTATTCATGGTATGGAATATGAACTTGTATATTTATCTGAATATCCACTGGAGGGATAGAAAATCTAGTTCAATCCAGCATATCTCAGGATTATATAAGAACCCCCTATGATTGGAAGTATCAATCCTAGAGAAAGCCCATTGGAGGAAGAAACCATTACAATTCTAGGTGAGTAGGCAAGAGAAGAGTCTAGTGGTCGAGGTTCCAAATTGCAGGTACTGTGCACCATGGTGAAAAATAATTTTTTAAGCTATCAAATTGACTTACATGGTGATCTTGGATGGTATGCGGTGCAGGATTTGAAATTTTAGGGATTTTATTCCATGCATGAAAACACTAATGAGATATCATTCTCACCATTGAATATATTATTTCAATTATTAAGACTTTTGAAGAATGATCCATCAGACCTTTTTCTAGGCTCATTTCTATATTCATCTCTTGGAAAAGAGGTTTCTAGTGGTGGACAGCTCAATAAAGGTGTCATTGGAGGTATGCTCACAGGTGATCTGATGAGAAGAATCCCCACCTTTAAACCCTTGGGATCCGACTAGGAGGGTTTGATTTTAGGTAAAGTCAAGAAAAGGAATTGACCATTATGTATAACTTACCGATAAAATGTATGAATTGAGAATACATAAAAGTCTGGACACAAGAGATGTTTGTTCTAGTACATGGTCACTCCCTTCACTACATGGTACTAGTCAAATCTTAGATGATTTTGATCCTTAGGTTGAAGGCGAATGGTGATAAAATTATTCATGCAAGGTGGAAATGGGGCTCACAATCACTCTTTCTTAAGAAGTGGCACCTAGAATTCAATGCCAATTCATCCCATCTAGATTACTATCTGATCTAGGTTAGGATACCAGGTATACCTTTGATCCTATGGTTAGATGAAGTCTTCAGTGAAATTAGTAATTCCCTGGGGCTATTCTAAAAACCTTATAATTCTTATAGATATATAAGAAATATGGGAATGGCCATAATTTTATTTGGATTCGACCTCACAAAGGGTTTAGTAGACTCCATTATTATTAGAAAAGGGTCAATCATTTATTATCGACCCTTGGACTATGAGTGAGTCCCTTTTAAATGTAGAATAGTTCATGTATATGGAAATTTGGAAAAGGAATGTATTCTTCCCAAAAAATGGAAGGTCTGGGTGTGAAAGGAGCCTCAAGAGTGAAAGAGTATCCCTCAAATCCCTCAGAACATGGATCCTTTAGAGGCTCTCCCTGAAATTTTTCCAAAGGAAAATTCTCTGCTACAATTACCTTGAAAGGAAAATGTGTAGAACTTGAATATCCTACTAGAGAATTGAGATGAATATAAGATTGAATCTAGTAAGCAAATATCTCCTCTTTATTTTTCTATCCCAAATAATGAAAATTTGGAATTCGGGTCCAAGGAGGAAGGGTTAAAAGAAATGAACCGTGAAAATTCCAGTGACTTCTTTCCCAACTTATCCAAAATTGGAGGATCCACACACCCCACCCTTATTCCCCTAGATGTTTTGGAAATGACACCACCTCAGGCTACTGAAACCTCTAAGAAATATCCTAGTTTTTCACTTGATAAGGAGACCCACAGTGGCTATCAAACCTGTGAGACTTTAAAATATAATCTCATGTCTATATCCAAAAGAGCCCCTATTTTTTCTAGACCAATAGCAGGACGATTGGGGACCTTGGAAACAATTGACTCCAACCCCCCCGAAGAGGTCAAAAATCCTTTATTTCCCTTGCACATAGGCAATCTAACTCTAAGTTAGAAGTGGAATATAGTTGTCTTTAATTGGGGCCCTTAGATAAAATTCCCCATGGATGATCCCAAATAATTCTTCTAACCCTAAATTGCAAAGGACTAGCCAGTTCCTCAAAAAAAAAATCCTTAAGAGATTAATTGAATTTCACAACACATCTATCATCTTCCTATAAAATATTATGATATATGGGGAGAATATTATTAATGACTTTACAAGAATTTTAAATGGTTGAGGTTTCTACTTTATTGATGCTTTAGGAATACTTTGGGGGAATATCATAGAATGGAAAAAAGGATCATTCACTCTAAATAACTCCTAGGCTTTTGTATCAATTTTGGGAACTACCCTTTTCTCCATGGACATGGAAAACAAATCACTTGTACTAAAACTTATGGTCCTTATCTTGACAAGTTGTAAAAATAGGAAAAATTTTCTAGTTGGGACTCGACTAGACAAGGTCTAGTGATCATTGGTGGAGACCCAAATTTATCCCTGGGAGCTTTTGAGGTTTGGAGACTATCCACTCGGGTGGATAAGCTCTCAATATCCTTCATAAATAAATTGGAACTAGTAGGCATCCTTGATGTAGATATTTCTAAATAAACCCTAAACTGGACAAGGAAAGCCCAAATAGAAAAAAGATTTGATCGGTTCTTAATCTTGAAATATTTTCTAGATGAAGTTATAAGACTATGTTAATGGGTTTCCTCAAAAAGTGACTCTGACCATAATCATGTGCTCTTGGAGGTGGTATCGGCGCAAGATAAACCTCCTAGTTCCTTCAAAATAAATCTTGAATGGTTAAAGGATAAAGATTTCTTAAATAAAATATAAGATGCTTGGGATCCCTTTGACGATTATCTTGATGAATCAACTCCCATTCAATTTCTCAAAAACCTAAAAAGGGTAAACAAGATTTCAATTAATTGGTCTTTTCAGAAAATAAAAAGGATGACAAGATCCTAAGAGAAGCTGAAGAATATCTAGAATCGTTTTATAACAAGAAGGCTTTGGTTTCCTTACAAAGAATCAAAAGGAGTAAATTAAACTCCCCGAAGATAAAAAATAAATAAATAAATAAAGGTAGATCTTACTTGACAGGGAGAAAGAATGGAGAATTAAGAGAGGAGATATTTGGTTATAGAAAAGAGATAAAAATACCAAATTTTACCCTAGGTATGAAAATAATTAGAAAATAATCAATTCAGTCTAGAAGATAGAGAGAAGCGATGGCTCCATGGCTACTAGCTTCTCTAAAATGGCTATCGAAGGAGTAAATTATTTTCAGTCTCTTTTCAAAGAAGAATCCAGAGAAACCATAGTAGTAGTCATCAGACTATACATCTTATTTCCAAGATTCATTAACCCTGAATATAATCAATAACTAATGGCTAAGTTGGGAAAGAGGAGCTTCTATGAACTCTCCATAGCTTCCAAAAGGACAAAAGACAGATAGTCTCCCAATTTTATTTTATTTTTATGGTGAGTACATTTGACGATCGGTAGAGGTATCTAGAACCTCTAGGAAATTATTAGAAGATTTTAATACTTCCTTATTATCTCTAATCCTAAAGACAAATAATCCCACTCACTTTGAGAAATTTAGACTAATTTTTCTATGTAATCTCATTTACAAAATTATCTCCAAATAATATCCATGAGGATAAAAGGAATTCTCTCTCATCATATCTCTCTGGAGAAGTTTGGATTTATAGAATGGAGTAAAATTCATGAGGCAGTGGGGGTAGCACAAGAGTTTTTCCACTCAATCAAGTCCAAGAACCAAAATCCCTATCCCTGAAGGTGTACCTTTCCAAATCATTTGATTCATCTTGGTTTGTTTCATGGATTTGTTACTTGGGTATTAGGAAACAAACATTGAAATAGCCTAAAAATGGAAAGAGAAGTAACTCCATTCCTTGAGAATTACATAGAAGAATGAAATATTAGCCTCTTTTAGATGAAAACCTCCTTTTACAATAGAAAAAATGTACAATATGAGATCCCTATAAAACTAGGTCTCCTTGGTATATATAAGAGACAAAGGGTACAATCACAATTAAAGGGTCTAGCTCACGACACTAATATAACAATAGAAATGTAATAACTCAATATTTAGAGATTAACATGGGGATTTGTCTATGGATTAACATTCCCCTTTACTTCAAGAAAGTGTTTCCCTCAACACTTGATTAGTTGTGGATTATTCTACATGAATAATTCATCTTCCCATGTCTCCTCTTCTACTAGTAGGTTCTTCCACTTAATGAGGTACTCGGTAATTGCTTGATTTCACAGCTTCTAAATACTTGATTCAAGGAATTTTTTCATTAGTATCCCTTCTTAATTAATCTCTAGTAAAATAGTTTGAACTAGGATCTTATTACCAATTTATTTCTTTAATCAAGAAACATGGAAGACTAGATCTACACTTGAAGATGGAGGCAACTCTAATTTGTGAGTCATACTTCCAATCCTCGTCAACACCTAATAGGAACCATAGTACTCGGATGCTAATTTTTTGTCCTTCTTTTTGTGCTTGAGGGATGTATATTTGTATGGTTGTATCCTCAAAAACACCCAATCCCCCACTTCAAATTCCCTTTTATTGTGATGTTGATATACTTGTTGTTTCATCCTATTTTGTGTTGTAATCAAGTTGTCCTTCAATAGGTTGAAAACCTCTTATCGGTGCTCTATGTGGTCCTCCACTACTTGAACCTTCACTTTCCCTCTCAAGGGTGATGTGGTGGATGGAGGATGATATCCATAAAGTGCCATAAATGGGGACATGTTTTATAAAGTATGGAAGGATGGGTTCTACCACCATTCTTCCAATGGAAAACTACTTGACCCATTGTGTATGTTTATCATATGCAAATCAAGGAAGACATCCTTATAGAAATTTATTCACAATGTTAATTTTCCCATCAGATTAAGGATGGAAATAGGAGTTGTGAGCCAATTGAGTACCCAAAAAAAAAAAATCCAAAATATTCCAGTGAAAATTGAATCTCTATCACTTAGAATAATCTTGGGGATTCCATGTAGCTTCTGAACTATTTTAATGAATGTTGTGGCTAATATACTTGCTTTAAAAGGATGATAAATACCACACATTCAAACACAAACTTTTGAGCATCAGTTTTAAGAACTTTCCAACAACAACAAAAAATCATTCTTGATCCTTTGGTAAGTTTTCAAGAACCCTAAATGTCCTCCTATAGGAGAAGTGTGCAATTCCAAAAGGACCTTATATTTGAGTTGGGAATTCTTACATAAATACAAGTGATCTTGATACCATGGTAAATCATTCATCCGCACAAATTTATCTAATGCACTTGTGTCCTCTTGTAGTTGTTGAATGATCTTTCATACCTTCTAATCTTGATTCCATTCTATCCTTGATTCTTCCACCCAATTAGATTGTGGAATCAAAATAGCACACAGTAAACCCTTTATGTCTTCTTCTTTCATTGAAAGTACATTTTCCACCATATTTTGTTTTCATTTTTGTAGATAATTTCAAAGTTATAACCTAACATATTTGTAACCCATTTTTGTTTCTCTTAAGAAGATAGTCATTGTTCAAATAAGTTCTTTAAACTATCATGAATCGTTTTTATTTTAAAGTGTCTTCCTATTAAGTAAGGGTGTCATTTCTTAACTCCATGTAATATGGTCAACATTTCCTTTTCATAGATGGGTTTGAGTAAGTCCTTTCCTTTAAGTTGGTTGCTTTTTAAGGCAAGGGGACTTCCTTCTTGAATTAAAACTACACCAATGCCATGTCTTGAGGCATCACACTCCACAGTAAATGTTTTTGTGA
Organism: Picea mariana; assembly: GCA_032191745.1. Taxonomy (NCBI): domain Eukaryota; kingdom Viridiplantae; phylum Streptophyta; class Pinopsida; order Pinales; family Pinaceae; genus Picea; species Picea mariana. The sequence goes on along the minus strand of JASDQU011179534.1, from coordinate 37,442 downwards.
AGTCTAGTGTGGCTAGGATAGGAGTCATCCACATAGCCTCCTTGAGTTTTTCAAAAGATTTGGTTTCTTCTTGAGTCCAAGAAAATGCCTCATATCATTAATAACATTGTTAGAGGTGCTTCTATTTGACCATAATTTTTCACAAATTTGCATTAATAGCTCATCAATCCTAATAATCCTCTAATATTATTCAAGGTTCTGGGAATTGGCCATTCCATCATAGCTTTAATTTTGTTAGGGTTAACTTTGAAACCTTCATGATATACAATACGACCCAAATATTCCACTTCTTGAACCCAAAATGCACACTTGGAAAGATTTTGATATAGTTGTTTCTCACAATATTTTTAAGACCATGTCAACATGTTGTACATGCTCTTCCCAAGATTTGTTGTAGATTAGTATATCATCAAAAAACAATAACACAAATTTTATGAGGAAGGGCTTGAAAATAGAATTCATCAAGATTTGAAATGTTGAAGGTTCATTACTAATTCCAAATGGCATCACCAAAAAATCAAAATGGACTTCATGTGTTATAAAGTTTTTTTAGGGGGTGTCTTCTTGCCTCATTCTGATTTGATGATATTTAGAATGAAGATCCAACTTAGTAAAGAAAATTGATCCTTGCAATTCATCAATGATAGGAATAGGAAGCTTATATTCAATAGTCATTTTGTTGAGTTGTCTATAATTTGGACCCATATTCCATGAACCTTCCTTTTCTTTAACCATCGCCACTGGTGAATAGAAATCACTTTGTCTAGGTTGAATCAGGACAGCCTCTAACATTTCTTGAATCATACTCTCAATATCACTATTTTATGCATATGGGTACTTGTAAGGCGTAATATTAGGTGGTACACTTCTCATTTTCAAATGAATAGCATGGTCATGATCTCAAGCAGGTGGAAGACCCTTATGAATCTCTCCAAATACCTTGGAATGATTGTCAATAACTTTTTGGAGATCCGCTAGAGCAGAGGGTCTAGATGTTTGAACATCTAGTGAGAACAATTATTGTGCAATTACACCATGGTGTCCCTTTTTGAGTATTTTTGTCATGTTATTAGAGATTATCATTTTAAAGAGTTTCCATTGGATACCTCTGAGTTCAATTTCCTTGCCTTTTGAGGAAAATATCATGAAAAGTTCTAGAAAATTAAGAGTCACTTTTCCCAATGATTATAACCATTGGACCCCTCATACAACATCACCACCACTCATTTAGATTGCAATCATGGGAATATCCAATAAATACTCCCCCATAGTGAACTTAGTACTGTGACACTTCCATGAAAAATTTATGGTACCTCTATCTACAATCATTACTCAATTATATGGTGTTGAATATATAAAGCAATTAATTTTAACTAATTTGAAATTAATGAAGTTATAGGTACTACCAGAATCAATCAACATTGTTGCCTTCTTATTTTTGATATACCCTTCTATATTGAAGGTTTGTGGAGTGCTTATGTCAACCAATGGATGACAAGATATGGTTGCAGTAGTCTCTTCTAGTTCTAGATCTTGTGATGGCTCCAATTCTTGATCTTATTCCTCTTCATAGTCTATGTATAATAATTCCTTCTCACCATATTTATTCCCCCTACTGTACTTCTCATAATTGAAACATAGTCTCTTTGTTTTTCCTTCATCCATTTGTTGATGTGTCAACCTTGTAGATTGAGTGAAGTTAGGAGAGGGAACATGGTGCTCTATATAGTTGTTAGTTGCCACTCTTTTAGTAGCCATATTTTTACTTTCAAATTTAATTTTCACACTGAAAGAATGCTCTAGGGATTTAGGTTCGAAGATATGCACCTCATGTTGAATTATATCCTTTAAGTTCCCATAAAGAGACAAAAAAAATATTCTTTGGAATGTTCTTTACCCTGAGAGTTAGTTTTTGAAATTGTTGAATGTGCTTGGTAATTGGACCTCTTTGTTGGAGATTTATCAATTGACTAAAGAATGTATTTCTCATTCCCAATAATGTGTTATTAATACATCTGTAAAAATGGACCAAGAGACAATAGACTCATATTTTCAATCACAAATCCATTGATACCAAACCAATTTATTAGGTTATAAATATAAGGATGCAATAGTTACCTTTTGTAAGGTTGGAACTTGATGTAGATCAAAGAATTTCTCCATCTGGAATATCGATGTTACAAGGTCTTTACCATCAAATTTCATCATATCAATCTTGGGAATTAAGTAGCTCCTTGGTGTCAATTTGAACCCCCAATGATGTGGATCTTGAAGTGATGAATAATCATGATTCTTGGACTCAATATTAATGTTCTCTTCATTTTCATGATTTCCTTGAATCTTGATATCTCCTTAGGTAATCTCTCATCTAGGGTATGTAGGATCATGGATGACATGGAATTTTGTGATTGTTCCATATTTTTATTCATCTTATTTTCCATCGGTTGTATTTTTTTTTGTTTATCAAATCATCTTTTTTAATTGGCATATCCCTGAATTTGTTAAATTGGTTCTCCAATTTGGATAATTGGTTATGTATCTCTTTACTTTCTTTCTTAGTCTGAATTGAGCTCTCTAGAGATTTAATTGGTGCGGAAATTTTTGGAACACCTTTTCTTGTGTGGGATAAAAATAATATTTATCTATACTTCTTCTATGCTCTGACTTTATCACACTTTTAAATCACTTAAAATAGATCGTCTAATCAAATTTATGTCAATGGTAAGTTACATACCTTTAAAACCCTGACTCGGAGACTATTACGAGGCCAAACTTGCACCTGATATAAATATGAAATTTTTGCACCACTAATTTTGAAATTATGATATATGTTATCATGATATGTCTTCTCTGCAATGCCACAAATTTCACTAAATTATTATATCCCAAGGAAAATTTATGGTAACTTCTCCAAAGCTTGCTATTTTTTTCCTTTTCAGGATAGTGAACTTGTATGGATTGCCACATGCTCAATTTTTTATATTAAGTTTTTAAATTTTAACCTAAAATAACATGGTTTGTACCCTATGCAAAAAAATTGGTATCTCTTGATTTGGATGCTTACAGAAGTAGATATGACTATTTCACTCAGAACACATGTTTGAGACTAGATTTAGGGCTAGTCAAAAACCCTAATTTCTATAGCCTACTTGAAAATTATAGTGAATCTGAACCTAAAATTTTTACCATGTGTTATTAAATGTCTCCTCGAACTGTTGAAAATTTTACAATCTAAAACTTCACCAAAAATAAATTTATAGTAAATATGACAAGATGACTCATTTAAGACTAGTTTTAGGACTAGTCAAAAACCCTAACTTCCAAAATCTATATCTCAGAAGGTATAGCTAACCAAAATCTAAAAATTTTAACACAAATACTTTGCTATGTCTCCTCGGGATTTTAAAACTTTCATAGTCTGAAACTTTACCAAAAAACGTTATAACTAAAATTCCAAAATGACTCATTTGAGACTAATTTAAGGGCTAGTAAAAAACACTAACTTCTATAGGCTATATATCATAAATAATTGTGAACTAAAACCTAAAATTTTTATCACAAATACTTTGTTGTCTCCTCGGGCTCTTAAAATTTTCACAAACTAAAACTTCACCAAAAAAAGTTATAGAAAAAATGCCAAGATGACTCGTTTGAAGGAGAAAGACCCTAGGGCCATATGCTCTAATACCAAATGTTAGGCAACAAACACCTAAATAGCCTAAAAATAGAAAGAGAAGTAACTCCACACCTTGAGAATTAGATAGAAAAATTAAAGGTAAGCCTCTTTGAGGGGGCAACCTCCTTTTACAATAGAACAAATGTATAAGATTAGATCCTTATAAAACTAGATCTCCTTGGTATGTATAAGAGACAAAAGGTACAATTACAATTAAAAGGTCTAGCTGACAATACTAATATAACAATAGAAATGTAATAGCTCAATATCTAGGGATTAACGTGGGGATTTACGCTTAACATGGGGCTTTGTCTAGGGATTAACATTGGATAATGAGTTGCATTAGCTTAGTTTCTTTTATAATTCTAATAAATGGTACAGCCTCTCCATTTTGTAAGTCTAAAAGAGGGATCAAATAGGGTTTTCCTCTCTCCCCCTTGTTCCTAATTGTTGCAAAAGGTCTCGGTAGATCTATTAAGAAGGTCGCCAAAATTGGAAACATCAAAGGTATAAATGTTGGTACTTCCTACTATGTCATATGTTAACTCTTCATTGATGACATTTTAATCTTCTATGAGGGAACCGAAATGATGGTATAAAATCTTAGAGAGATCATTAATCTCTTATGTGAAGCAACAAGTATAAATCTTAACATTGACAAGACAATAATATCCTATTGGGGAATCCCAAAGAATGAAATAATTGTGTATTACCAAGTATTTCCTTTTCAAGTATTGGAAATAGATGAGGGATTTAAATACCTAGGCTTTCATTTGAAAGAAAATCATAATAGAAAAGGTGAATGGTAGTGGCTAATAGCCAAGGTAGAGAAAAAATTCAAGACATTGTGCAATAGATGGCTTTCTAGAGGAGGTCGATTGTTCTTTTCAAATTGGTCCTAGAACCATCCATGTCTATTAGATGTCCTCTGCATGGATTCTTAAAGGAGTCCTAGAAAAATCAGATAGTTAATCTTTAGGTTCATTTGATCTAGAGAGGTAGGAAAGAAAGGAATGGTTCTAGCCTCCTAGAAAAAACTTGCAATAGAAAAATATCAAGTTGGTTGGGGCCTTAAGAACATATTCCTTTTATCAAAGGCCCTTGCAACCAAAAATGTATGGAGACTAATACAAGGCTATAGACTCTTCGTACATGTAATCAAAGATAAGTATATTTCTCCTGAATCCATAGAAGAATGGGCCAGCAAGCCAGTTTGACACTCTTATAATACATCAATAATATATAAAATGGTGGTTATTCCATTCCCCTTGATAAGAAATTCAATTGATTTGGAAAATTTGTAGAGGAAACAAAGTCCAAATTGGCTTGGATTCGTGATAAGAAACAATGATGCATATAGGCTCCCACACCATCTAATTATGGATCTAAAATGTTATGGCTATCATACTCTGAGATAGGTAGCTTGAGGAATCAAAACTTTGGATAGGCCACGTGTAAGGTACCATATATATTATAATAGTAGGAAGAAAAAAAAATTATTGCATAAAATAATAGTGGAACAACACAATATATGAAACCATAGCACCATAATAATACCTTTATTGATAGGAAACAATGTTCACTCGTCTCTTCAAGGAGGAAACCTCCAGCAGAGCAACGCTCTATTACAATAATTGTCAAGACAAAACTTTTCATGCCTCCTACTCTTATTTATACGAAGACTATATTCTAAAGAACCTTCTTGTGGAAGATCTTTCTAGAAGCGGAAGCTTCTATTAGGTCTTCTTACATTGACTTGTTCTCATTTATTAAATAGGCCTTATAAACTAATGTCGGCCTTTATTACATGGAAAATATATTATTCTACCTACATGAGGGATTAGGGATGATAGGTAGAAAGAGAGGTAGTAAGGGGCCCAGAAGGCCCATAGTGATAATAGTAGAGGTTATTCAATGTAAGGTGTACTAGGTCCACTATAGTATTAAATAAGGCCCACTATGGTAGTTAGATATAATAAATGTAAGATGACTTCTTAGAAGGTTCTACTTCTATAAGATTCCTCCTATAGAATGTTCTTAGGGGGTTGGTATCACTATATAAAGGGGTTCAAGCAATGTAATGGGGTATGAAGAGGAGTATTTTATTTGGAGCAGTAGCTCATTAGGAGTTTTCCCACTTGAAGAGGCTAGTGAACAAGAGAGGATCCCTTCCATAATAGGATCCATTGTATGGTGTTTCCCTACTTCAATTGTTTCTATTATAGTAAAGGCAATTTTGCATATTGTTCTTCTATATCTATTGTGGTGATTTTTTATCCAGATATTTAGAACTTAACAATTGGTATCAGATCACTTTCCTTAGCAAGCATTGTGGGAAAATATTTTTGTTTTTTGCATATTTTTTTCGAAGAAGAAAAAGAGGACCTCGACATTCCAAACATTTTTTGTAGATTTAAGTTAAAAATTTGAAGAAAGTGGTTTTATATCTGAGTTCCTCTCATAAAAACACCCAATTTAAAAAAAAAATCGTTCGAAACAGAGTCTGAGAAGTAAAGTTATCGACATTTTAAAATCTATTATTTTCAAGTTTTTTCGTGGACAATCGCCTGGTTTTTCTGATTTTTGTAGCAGATGAGGCTGAATTTTCCAAAAAAAATTATATATTTGAGTTCCTCTTTAAAAAATATCTTATTTCAAAAAACAACCACCCAAATTAGAACTCTGGAAGTGAAGATATCGATGATTTAAAATCAACCATTTTTTAGGGTCTTCGTGACGACGAAATGACTACAAAGCTCATCACTTATCACAGGGTGCTCATATTTCTACCAGATTGGAGCCCTTGGATAGATAATTTTAAGAGATTTCTTTTGGTATGGATGATTACTCTCACCTCGTGGAAATTCTATGGCAGGTTGAATCCCTCAAAGCCAATATGCATGACCATATTCAAGGCATCGGGGATGGTCTACACAACCCCTGTGACAGTTGTCACAATATTCAAAGGTCCTTGGCTTGCCTACAAGAGGGATATCTTATGGAAGACATCAAAGATGAATATAATCAAATAGTGTATGCTTGGTATGATTTTGAAGCCGATTGTGATGATTGGTATATGGACAGTTTTCATTTCTAGGATGAAAACCACTTCCATATTCTCTTTGATGACTCTACTCCACCTTCTGTAGAGAACATCAATGTAACAAATTAGGAGCTAGTTATAATTACCAATGTCCATATTGCATATTATACAATGGTATTATTCCTTCTAGATTCAGCTATGACCCTTCCCACTATGTGGATGGATCTTCTTATTTGGATCCACATGACAAATGTCAATCTTTGGAGTATCATTTTCAGTTGCTTATTGAGTGTTGATCTCTTCCCCATGGAGTTCACATGAGCACTTGACATGGGACCCTAGTTTACAATGGTGGTTGGACTAATTCAACATGGTGGCTTTCATTTCTCCATAAGACCCTATTTCTCTAGTCTACTTTAGCAATGTGGTCCACACTTATCCATGGGACCCTAGTACATGGTTGTACACCCTCATAAAAAGAGTTGACGACAACGCTTTCATAAGGGGGATGTAATTTTAGGTAGCTAGAGAGGTAGTGGGGGGGGGAAAGGACCCATAGTAATAATAGTATAGGATATTCAATGTAAGGTGGACTTGGTCCACTCTAGTATTAAATAAGGCCCACTAGGGTAGTTAGATATAATAAATGTAAGAGGAATTCTTAGAAGGTTCTACTTCTAGAATGTTCCTCCTCTATAATGTTCTTACTAGATTGGTAGAACTATATAAATGGGTTCAATAAATGTAATGGGGTATGAAGAGAAGTATTGTATTTGGAGCAGTATCTCATTAGAACGTTTCCCCCTCGAAGAGGTGAGTGAACATGAGAGGATACCTTCCATAATAGGATCCATTGTATGGTGTTGTCCTACCTCAATGGTTTCTATTATAATAAAGGATATTTTGCATATTTTTCTTTTATATCTATTGTGGTGCTTTTCTATTTAGATATTTGGAACTTAACAATTGGTACAAGAGCACTTTCCTTGGAAGTCATTGTGGGTAGCTAGATCTTTCACGATTTTCTCAATTTCATTATTTTGGGAAAAGGGATGACGATAAGGGAAAACATTGGGAGGAAGACTGACGGGAATAAGGGGGAATGGAATGATCATGAACACCACGGGAAGGGGGAAGTCCCTGAGGAGTGGAAAAAACATCTTGGTGGTTGGAGATGATAGATTGGAGGTTAGTATGCATGGAGGGTGTCTCAACTACTTGAATGGAATGGAGTTGGGAAATAATACCTAAATGACCTTTCTTGAGAAGTTTTTCCATTCGATGGGAATTGGTGGTCTCATGAGAACATGTTGTGAGTCCTTAGAATTTATATTGTTGTCCCTCCCGGTAGAATTGCATGGTTAATGCCTTAAAATCCATGAGAATGGGTCCCAGAGTGCGTAACCATTCATCACCTAGCACAATGTCACAACCGCCCATGTCGATGGAAAACATATGATATTTCAGGTGGTATTATCCAATTTGAAGACATACATTTTCATAACGCATGTTAGTCACCATTAAAAATTTTATGTGAAATGAAGATTTTGGGGTCTAGCGAGATGCTAAACTGGTTTGGAATCCTGATAAACCAGGGAAGGGGCTAAATATGGCAGGAAACAGCTAAATCTGGTAGGAGTGCTAAGTTGATGGGGCCCGATATGTCATGGATCATGAACTCTCAAGATCAACGGTCGAGGATGATTTCGGGGGGAGAATATGCACGGGGGTTTGGAGAGTGGGCCAAAATTTAAATCATCATTTTCGTTCGGAGATACGTGGCACCACCAGGTGCATTTTGGGGTGAAAAGCGGGTTTCCCTAAACTACTTTCTCACGCCCCTGAAATTTGGAAAAGTATAAAAGGGCACTTTGTTATTTATTTTATTATTATTTCAAACACTGGATTGTTTGAAACTTGGCACGACCACCCTCTTTCAACTGTAGCTCAACACTACACCAATTGCATGTCATTTCCACTCGTTTCTAGGTATTTTTCATCACAACCATGGATCCTATCATAACCTCATTAACAGAACAAGATCCTATGGCGAATGAAGAATCCCTAATTGACCAAGATTCAGACATTTTTGATATTGAAATCACCATTTCGCCCATCTCTATGTCCAGAAGAAACATGTCTGATAAAGTAGGAAGGTGTATATCATTCCTTGAAGCAGTCCAAGCCACCATAGTCCCTTATGTTGTCGAAATCACTTTCCCTTTTCCCGAATTTATAGGTTGGTGCACCGAACAGTATTCCCATGAAGAAAGAGTCGTCGTGAATAAACTAGGGTTCGAGGTCATGTGTAGGGTAGAGAGTCTATCAATTCAAGAGTCCCCCGACATACCAGAGTCATTTTCTGCAATTTCCAAACCTTTCAACGAAGAGAAGCTAATTAGAGTATACAGAGAATGTCCATCAGAGGTCTAAGATCTGTTTTTGCAGACGATTGTCAAACCATAACATTTTTTACAGAGTCTATATTTTCCAATGAATGTGAATATAATGGTTATTGAATTCCAATGGGTTTGTTCCCTTTTCAGTCAAGTTTTAGGTCTAGACAATGAAAAACATGTATTCGAAGTCAGAGTCTGGTATGTCAGTCTACATCAGTTTTGATCAATTCATAGCTAATAATTTTCATAAAGAGCTAGTGAATTTTCGCTATCTAAGGAATTTTAGATACTACACCTATCTGTTGAACATTTTCCTGGAAACCAATAAGATATAATTTCTTAAAGCATCATTTGTATCAACTGAATGTAAAAGGATTTCAGTGCTTATCTTCATAAACAAAGTCATGTCTAGAGTTTACAGTGTGATTTCAATACCAGCCTACCTAGAGTTTTGGATGACATGAGAAGATATCTACAGCCAAATCCATAGAATATATATAGAGTGGGGGATCTGGTACTATTCATGCACTCAACAGTAATATGGGTTTATGGTTGTCATGAATACCCCTATCTATTGCCTATTTTTCTGACCCCTAGAATCTTTTCCCTTGAATTCATCAGACAAAGAATTATATTTGAGACAGAGGATTTCCTAAAGTTGCGCAAAGCCTCCAACCTCAAGTTCCCTTTTATCATTGGCCCTTTCATTGTCAAATCCAGATCTTGTTTATCTCAAATTCAAGCAAAGCTCAAAGAGTTTGGTTTTTCACAGCTACAGGGAAGAATATATGATCCACATAAAATCATATCCAAGAGAAGATTGATGAACAAACAAGCCCCTTATGAGCATGAACAAGTTGAGGGTTTTGATAAGCTAGAAAGTCTAGAATTTTTTGTTGATATGGAAGCAATCTTGCAACCAACTCAAACACGGCAAGTGGAGGCAACCCTGCAACAAAGTCAAACACAACAAGCTTCTCAGAAACTAATAGTCAAAGTTCCTAATATGAGTGTTTACAGCAAAAGAAGCAATTCAGAGACCATGGGCACCAGTGATCAGCAGACTGATCCTAAGAATATTAAGATTACATAGTCTCCACAAATAGTGGATTTAGAGGAGGAAGAGACTAAAGAACAAGTAAATCTGGATATGGTGGAAAGTGGTACTAGCACTGTAGAGGTTGAAAAGGAAAGCAAACTTCAAAGTGAAGGTGGTTCAAGAAACTTTAGCAGCAAGAAACACATCTTTGATAAAACATCTGAGGCATTTTATCAATCTAAATATTATTTGGCAAAACAGTATGTTGAGAAGGGAAACATAGCTCTGGGTGAGATGAGGGATTTAGTCCTTGAAGTGGAAAAGACTTCTCAGTATAAATATTCTCTATTCACAATAAGGGATGTTGAGAAGAGGACCTTTAATATTGTAGTTGTAGATGAAGACAAAGTCTCTAAGATAAATATAAGGTATGACAACATCAGTTCTCCAGACAAGGTCAAATTCCATAAGAATACCAGTGATATATTTTATTCTGATTACCTGAGTTTAATCTTGAAGAATTCAAAGATGTCATCTTATGCAATGAAATTGGAAGGGTAGTTGAGGCAAGAAAAATCATCTAGTAGATCTTGGTAGACTCAGCTCAAGAGGTTGGAATATGAAGGCCCCCAAGGGGTGAAATCCTCATTGGATGAGAAAGATAAATTAATTCAAAGTTTGAAGAAGAAATTGAAAATGTCTGCTACAAAGCATCCACAAATAGCAGAATTGGTTGCTCTAGAACAAGAAAATGAAACACTTCATCAAGATAAATTGGACTACAAGGCTAGGGCATTGTAGCTAGAATGAGAAAAGTTGAAGTGGTCACAAGAGCAAACAGAATTGTTAAACATGGATGTGATCACTTCTCATAAATGAAGGCTTTTAGGGATCGAGATTCTCAATGATATCCAAATTCATAATTTATCCCCAAAAATGAATCTCCTCGGAAATACCTTTCCAACGGGATATCATACGCCTAAAACAGAGATCGTATGCAAAATTTATGACCCTGGGAAGTTGATGTACTAACTTACCCAAATGGGGCCCACGTGAATTTTGGCACTTCATCTCCTAGGGTTAGGTTTTTGGATGTCTAGGGTTTTTGGAATTATCGTTTATTGTAAAAAGGCCTTCAGAGCCTCATTGTAATCATCTTCTTTTGAATGAGCGCAGCCAGCACATCTCTTCTCAGAGATAAGTCGCCACCATTCCAGCAAGCTTGTTTCCGTTGCATTTTACAGTTTCATCTTATTTCCTTATTGAATAGAAAACCAGTTTTATTGTATCTCTGTTATTTTTTGTTAAGAACCTATTAATAATTTGTAGTCATTTTGTTCTTCTCATAAAATCTGGATCAATGGTGTCAGAGCGGTCTGCTCCTTGTCGTCTGAATGCATGTCCCCAACGAGGTCGGAATACAAGGAGTTGGATCTTGAGCTTGTTTCTCTTGAGGACAAAATCTCTCGCACACCCAAGCGACCTCTCATGGCAGGAGAAAATAAATATGAAGGGATAGGAGATCCTTTCAAATTGTTGATTGAGGAATCCCTCATGCAACAAAGGAACGAGATGATGGATAGTTTCATGCAAATCCTTTGACAACTACCAACAGGTGACGCATCTTCTTTGAGTGGAGGCACCACCCCCTTCAAGGTACAAATAAACTTGATATTCCTATATTTGAAGGTCAGATAGACATAGATGTTGTAGAACAGTGGTTGAATCTACTAGAAGGGTATTTTTCTATCCATAACTTTTCGAATAGAGAAAAGATTACTTTTGCGCTCCTCAAAGTCATTCCCCGCGTCAAAGATTGGTGGGAAACTTTCTGTGAGCAAAAGAAAATAGAGGAACCCTCACTATTTACAGTCACGGCCACCTGGGATTCCTTTAGGGACGTTGTTAAGGAGCAATACTACCTTGTCGGAATTTATTATGACTTGTATACCAAATGGACCACACTGTGGCAAGAAAGAGACCAAGCAGTGCCAGATTTCACAAATATCTTTCATACCTTGCGCACCAAGATGGGTATCAAATATTCGGAGCGAAATCTGGTGCTCAAGTATCGTGGTGCTCTTCATAGATACATCAGACTGAAATAGAATTTTTGGACATCTCATCCTTGGGCGCGGCCTACCGATATGCCATCAAAATAGAGTAGAAGCTCAAACAAAAGATGCGGCAATTTGGGCCTGGGAACCCCTCACAAAAAAATCCAGGAAAGGATGGCCCCAACCCACAGAACAAAGGACAGAAAAAATATGGACAATATGAGGACAACCAGTCCAAGCCGCAAGCAAAGAAGGACACCGGAAAGACAAAGAAAGATATCAGAAGGTAGTGTGACTTCCATAAGAGCCCTTGGCATAACATTGTTGATTGCCACTCAAAGCAGTCGCTTGTGGCCGAAGTGAAAGCCTCTAAATCAGATGTGGGTTCATGTTAAAATATTGTGTAACTACAAAGAATATTCTTATCCCCTTTTGTGGATAAAG